>JAYJMH010009707.1:0-24006 GCA_036873815.1 Phacellophora camtschatica
TTGTGTATCATTGTATTGATTATTTGTGTGTAGTAGTGGAATATAAAGAATTAAATTAATTGAACTGAACTGAACTGAGGTAAGTAGCAAAAACAATCTGCGGAGCTCAATTGACCAATCACGATGGAAATTTATCAATAACTCCAGTTCTGTAAATGATATTAAGACAAAGAAAAAATTGTTGAACTCTGAATTAAATTCTCAACAAATCTGGTTTTGATTGGTAAACAAAAGTAATTTTATGTTTTTAAAGAAAATATTTTAAGTTGATCTAGCAGGATCACGCAAAGCATGACAACATAATTCTGAGAAAATAAACTATAATAATCTTAGAGAATAAACCATAAATAATCTCATACGGCACTTCACAATCAAAAATTAATTATAATTAATGTTTTATTTAAACGCTATTGAAACAACAAAAATTGGTTTCGCCATTAAATTCTCTGTTAAAGTTTTATTCTGGTTAATTCACAGAAAAAGTTTGGGTTAGTTGTAAAAAATTGTTGAATTTTGTTTTACGAAATTGCGCAATGTGTGACAACAGAATTTACAAAGCTTATTCCAGGACATCTTGATAGAAATTCATCAATAACTTGAGTTTTACAAACGCTATCAAAACAACGAAAAAATCATTTAATTCTGCATTAAATTCTCAACAGATCTGGTTTGGATTGGTAAACAGAAATATTCTTATGTTTTTTAGAGACAATATTTTATTTTAAAGTGTAGCGTTTCTGTTTTGGTGGCAGCTGCGTAGCAGCAGCGTGCCACCACACAGCTTATTGTTGAGGTTGGTCAAAATTTATGGCCTACTTGGCCGTCGTAAAAACGGTTAAGCAACTGCATGCAGGCTACTATGTGGTTAAAACAATAAAAATAGAAAGATAAGACAATAAAGCTTACATTTAACCCCACTAACGGCTTTGTGAAAAATAATCTTCATAGCATGTGCATGTTTTGAAATATTGAGGACAATGTGAGGGGTGCTAGACAACAAAACAAACAAAAAACCAGGTGGAAACAAAGAGCTTCGCTCTCAAGCTAAATCATAAAAAAGAAACTGAACTGTTATTTTTTATCGCGAAGTCACTTGATCAAAAAGTTTGGCAAGGACTCGAGGCAAAAGAGGCCAAAATTTACTATTGACTTTGCATATTTATTTGTTGCCATTTTGTTACTAGACTAGTTGTGGTCTTGTCAATCAAATAGACCAATTCACAATGATGAACGTAAAACAGTTTGTTTTTGCCCCTGATGAATCTCTTTGGAAGTCTTTGTTTTATATTAAAATCTGAATTTCATAATCTAAAATTGTCAGAAAATGATGAACTACTTTTTGGCCAGAGATTTGGCCATGGACTGGGTTACAGGAAGCTAACTTTTTTGGCCTCAGAAGATTCTAACTGGTTTCTTGATAATTGTAATTGTGGGCCTACTGATGATATTATATCAAAACTTAACTTATATTCCCTCCTTTCTTTATCAAGTAAGCAGTGGAATATTTTATAACTGTTTAAGTTTCTCAGGAAAAACTTTGTTTGTACATTAATTGAATTTTGTATGATTCTCAGAGGTATGTGCAGGGAATCTAAATGCCTTAAAATTCAAAGATAATACAAAAGTAAGAAAGTAAGACTGTAAGTGATTTGCTTCTTCGACATAAACAGCACATCTTTTTCTAAACCTTTCAATTTTATTACTATTTGAATTTCTCAGAAAAACCCTTTTTTTGTAGATAAGAGTCAGTGTATGATACTCATGAGGTGTATGCCCAAAGTGACCCACAAAAATTTGACAGTATATACATCATTTTTCTAAAACTTTCAATTTTATAACTGTTTCAGAGTTATATATAACTGCTTGGAAAAAACTTTATCTGTACATAAATCATTTACTGTTACAGTTATAAAATTAGCAAGAAGAACATCTTCATTTGAGCTTTTTTGTGGCCAGAGTTTTTTTGAGATTTTATATGCACACATTGTTTGTAGATTGATCTGGATACAATTGATGTTAGCAATCTGAATCGCCAGTTCCTTTTTCAGAAGAAACATGTTGGAAAATCAAAAGCAAAGGTTTGCTTCTTACTTTGTTCTCAAATCTTGAAAAACTGAATTTACCTGATGATTTAGAATTTTGAAATTTTAAAATAAAATATATATTATTTTGAATAAATTTTATTTCAAGGTGGCAAAGGAAGTAATATTGGATATGAGACAAGGGATAAATATTACTGCATATCATGATACTGTCATGAAGTAAGCATTGTATTTTTTTATATTTATATATTCACACATGTGTCACTTAATTGAATAGATATTTGTTTGTTTTGTTTTTTCATTTAAAGACAAGGTGTCACTTAATTGTGACCCTTGATGGATTTATTGCTTAAAATGTAGTGTACGAATTTAAAACTGCATATTAGCATTTAGATTGAATGTTCTTCTGCTTGCAGCTCAGAATACGATACAGAATTTTACAAACAATTCACAATAGTCATGAATGCTTTGGACAACAAAGGTTAGTTTTTTGTTATTGTGCTTTTCGTTGAATTATTAGTGAGTCACATTTTTTGTTGCATCATTATGTTAAATTGCATATAGTTAGATATTTTTGGATTGAGATAAAGTTTTTCTTTTTTTTTCCTTTTTCTTTCCATCAATGATTTTACATTAAATTATGATAGAGGACATGGCATGCAATGGGCTTACTGTTTGAGTAGAGCTACTAATAGCTCCCTTTGTGAAGAATATTATTGTAACGAATGCTTGCATCAATTTTATTTTTTGGCCTGTTTTTGCTTGTTTTTGACATGAAAGTGAACAATTAACCTATGGATTTTTTGGAGATCTGGGAGGCAAGTCCAGTCTCCACCTTTATTGGATGTTGATTTTATTCATTTCCGAAAGTTTTTCTTATCTTTAAGCAATTCACAATTCATGACAATATTTTAGCAGTAACTGTATTATACTGTATATACTATTTATATTCTGTTAACCAGGGTTACTTTTTTCATGCTCACTATGATTTTTACAACGTTCATCTCTTTATGTCAAAGAAGCTGTCACTTAAGGGCCATTGATTAAAATAGGTTCAATCTGGTACCATAAAGATTTTTATGCTTCAGATGACAGCTCAAACTTTTTTATTGTCTTTTTGAAAAAAGAGTGCTCACCAAACACAAAATTTATTTAGACATCATTGTATTTATAACTAAAACAATTTTCATTTAAAAGAAAACTGCTAGAGTGCTCATGCCTCAAAGTTATAACTGCCTATCTCTAAAAATGTTTGACATCAAAAAGACCATTAAGTTTTACCATCTGATTTTATTCACTCATAGAAGTCACCCTGTCAGCTTTGTGACTTATGTTCATGCAATTGAACAACAACTTTTGATAGAAATCTGTCTCAACCAGTAATTTTATTTTAATATGTTATGTATATGACCTCATATGTTATGTGTTGAAATTATGCTAATTCTACTGAAGCGATTTCATTTTTAACGTTTATCCAAAGGTTAACTTTTATCTTGAACTTTTATCTAAATATTGGTCAAAGTCACCCCGGTTGACAGTACACTTTATATATCTTTTTTAGCTGCAAGAAATCATGTAAATAGAATGTGCCTTGCAGCAGATGTGCCATTGGTCGAGAGTGGATCAGCAGGTTACCTTGGGCAAGTTACAGTTATTAAAAAGGTAATATGATAAGAAATAACATGGCATTGTATCTTCATTTCATAGAGAAAATATACAGGAAGGGTTATTTGTCACAATACCGAACATCCTTGAATAAACCCCCACCTCAAATATGCTTCCATGGGGTAGTATTTGGAATTCATGGGAAATTTAATTTTACGTATGATGCATTATTGGACTTGTTAAAATAGTACTTTGCAAGAGATAAAGCAATCTATTGCTTCTTAGAAATTATATTATTATTCAATGCTACATTTCGTAGCTGTATTTACAATATCAGTTCTTTCAAATGTCAGTTCAAACTTTTTATGTTGGTTTTTCTATCTTTCAAGATTAACTGAACTATGTTAATATTTAATAAAGCCCCTCTCGAATAAGCTATCATGGTGGTGATTGTTCATGTAGTAGCTTAAATTCAGTAAAATTTGTTTTTTATTCATGGATATTCATCAAAATTCATAATTGCTGACAACTGTTGTAATTATCATGAAAATTAATACTAGCAAGAAAAATTATTTTTTTCTCGAAATAACTCACAAGTAGGTTTGAAACTGTAATTTATTACATCATCAGTTTTTTACATGACTGAAGCACACTTAAACATTTACCCTAAAATTCCACTAACAAATTTCTGAAAAAATGCTGTGATTTTGAAGAAACTAGAAACAAATGTTAAAAATCAATGGGAGTTAAAATATTTTCGTGCACCTTACGAGTAGATTGACCCCCTTCATTTGAGCATTTTAAAATTTATGTGCCCAAAAATTAAGAACCTTTTTAGGCTCACCTTCACAACGTAAGGTTCTTGTATGCATGTTTTACTCCACTAGAATTAATTTTATCTTACCGATTTTTCCAAAAAGAGATTTTTAAAATTGGCGACATTATCAGTGATTTTGATTATTTTTTTAATGTGTGAGGATTTTGATTGGATCGCTCTGTAGACATTTATTTTTTCCGTTCGAATCTTGTTATTTTTATTTATTCAAGTCCATGTTTAAAATATATTTTACATGTCTTAAACAGTATTGTATGCCATACATTAATGAATATCTGTCTGGTGACCCAAAAAAATATCTCTGTTTGCAGGGCTGTAGCTTGAAATTCGTGACATTAAAAATTTAAAATTGTACTGTACTCCAAACGATGTCCAAAGGGCAAAATTAGAGGATATCATTCAGTCATCTGAAATTACGTTTACCTGTCCAAAACTGGAAATTAAAATAATACCTTCATTCGTGAGCTTTGAAATTCAATTTAAAGGAGCGTCATTCATTCCTAGTTGACCTCTAACAGTAAAACACCCTGATTGTTCCTTTATCAATTTTATAGTTTGATCAGTGAATCATTTCAAATTTTAGATTACCAAGTTGGTAATTTAGATCATCGAATTTTAGAAAGCAGGCGTATTATTTGAATGTCAAAACATGGACTGGAAATAAACAATGTTTCTTAAAGTTAACTTGAAAGCTCAGAGATTATGGCAAGTTTAATTAACTTTTTTGTTTTATTTGCAGGGTTATTCTGAATGTTATGAATGTCAGCCAAAGCCAGCTCAAAAATCATACCCTGGATGCACAATAAGAAACACTCCATCAGAACCCGTTCATTGCATAGTTTGGGCAAAGCATCTTTTTAGGTAATTTCGCTTTCATGTTACAAATACATGTATATATGAATTATGTGTATAATTTTTTTCAGTCACATTCTGATGATAGGATAACCTTGAAAGCTCTTAGTGTGCTATTCTCTGTGCCACTGCTGTTTTATACAATTTATCATTAAAACACTTGCCAAATATATATATATATATACATACCGTATATACATATACTGGTGTCCCTATAAAACCTTACACATAGTATTATTAGAAGGTTTTTTTGGAACACCAGGTATTGTTATATATACATACCACGAGGGTAAAAATACCACGTATAATAATTAAAGCACTTTGTAGTTTTTAATTAGTTTATAATCTACCTAATATATATATACATAAATGTAGGTTACATCCTACTCTCGAGTGTCAAATAGACATCCTGTCCTGCTCATGAGTTTATTGCATTATTTTAACCCTTCTTGTTCTTGCTATTATTTCAATCTCCGTTTGCTATTTTTTGTTTTCCAATATAAATTCCTTCATGATTTCTTACTGCAATAATTATGCAATGTGATGCCAGAAGCAGTTCAAGGAAAAGGGGAACAAAACCCTGAAAATTACGGCAGAACGATGGAAAAATGAAAGAATTCAGCTATTTTCTGGCATCGGTGAAGGTGATATGTCCCCTTTCCACATCGGCGAAGGTAGTATATCGCCCTCCTGAAAATTAAACTAAAAATTTGTAATTGCAAAGATAGTGTTGCGTAATGCAACAAAACACACATGAATACGAGTAATGCTCGAAACGTTGTGTGTATTTAAATAAAAACATTCATAGTACAGAATAGTTTATTTTATTTGTATTCTCAACATCACTCGACGTACGAAACACAGGTACGAAACAAGATTTGTATATTACTGTCGCGTGTTTAATTCCTAATTTTTTATTTTTCTTGGTCTCAGTCAATTGTTTGGTGAAGCTGACGCTGATGCAGAAGTCTCTCCTGACACCGAAGATCCAGAATTAAATGGTAAGTGAAAGGATTTTTTTCCTGCTGGGTGTCACAAAAAGCATACTCGTTTTCAAGGTTGTTGTGGAGGAGCTTCGTTTTTAGTATTTTTTTTTCTGCATGAGTGTTAGAGAAAAGGTGTCAACCTAAAAGTTGATACCTATCTTGGAAAAACCGTTTTTTAGGCGTAGTTTCTGTAAGTTATTCCAACATCATTTTATTGTTTTTTTCATTGCTTTTAGTAATTTCAATATATTCTTCCTGCAATTAGAAAAATTTATACTGAAATTTCTTGCAAGCATAAAATCCCAACTTATCTGAAAAACGTTTTGGCCACAAGAGGGCAATGAAATGACATATTAGTGACCGCGTCACCAGGCGAAATAAACCAGGGGTGGATACTTTGTATAGACTGCCCTAGCCAGTCTTCTACTTCTGAATTAGTGAATATTTTTACACTTCTGCATCCATCTATCTATTTTATGGGGTGCACTTTGTCATAAAGTTCAGGCCAGTGTGTAAATACAGAACAATAATCACAAGATTTAGTCAGTTCAGTTTGAAAATTTGGGCCAGTCTTAAAATATATTCTTAGTGATCTTTACATGGAGATAATAATAAAAAACAATTTTACAAAGTCATAGGAAGGAAGGTAAATTATGAAAAAGCTTTGGGCCTGTCTGCTCGTATGTTTTTTTTCTTATTTCTTGCTGAAATTGATCATACATGTATTAGCATATATCTAATCTAAATCAGTGTACTGCCTTTGCATACAAGAAAAAGTAGACGATTTTATTTATTGAGCAATTGCTTTATATAAGCAACTGTACTGAAGTTCGTATAAAAATTTAGCAACTCCACTTCGGAGTTGAGTTAGTAAGACTAGTAAAGAATTTTCAATAAATTACAATCGAATCAAGATCTTGGGCTTTTGTAGTAAGGTACTGTGACCGCGAAAGAGACTGTTTAAGCCCAGTACTATTTTAAATTATAATACTTTCAATTACCCAGTACTGTTTTCTATTGTTATTTAAGCACAGTAGTAAACATCTAAGCAAACATTTAAGCAACTTGAGTCCAATCTTTTGCTGAAAATTGAGCAGCTTGAGTACTAAACATCTGAGCACAGTAAAAAAATCTTAAATTGCTTATGAAAACAAATCGTATACATTATCTGCCAATACAAATAGTTGGTACACTTTATAATCTACAATTATCTTTTTTCCAACCTTAATTCGTGTGAATATCATTTATGAATCACAGAGGTTTTTCAAAAATCTTTCAGAGGAAATTTTAAGCAACGTTTTTGCTTGTAAAAAGTTTAAGCAAAGAAGTTCTTGCGCATGGTGGGCTTATTTTCATACCCATACCCTACAGCAATGCTCCGCATTTTAGAAACCGCTGATGACAAACTTTTAGGCTCACTTTCTCTTACTATAGGAAAACAATAGAAAATATTCTTAAACAATATGTCTCAATCTGAATAATCAGTTTCTTTAATGCTGGACATTACTGTTCAAGCGCATTTTTGGCCAGATGCAGATGTAGAAAATGAAGCAACTTGTGATGCTATTTTGACCATTTTCATGCCTATTTTGGAATAAAAGCATGATAAATTAAATTTTTTGTAGTTTATTTTACTATTTTTTGCAGACGAGGCCGCTGAAAATGAAGAAAAGCAGCCTGCTATCGGGGACGAAGATAGCTCTAGCGAAATCAAGAGGAGATCAACTCGGAAATGGGCCGAAGGAGTGGACTACGACCCCGAAAAATTATTTACTAAGGTGGCTATTTTTCCTCGATAACTATGTATACATATTTTTCTTGCCTTCATTGTATTATTTTGAAATCTTAAAATAATCGAAGAAGTCGCTAAATACTCGGAAGCCATTTTAAAAATTTGGACAAATCTTCTAACTTTCACACCCGGATTTATTTGCAATTAACAGACAAATCCTATCTAAATTACAATTAGCAGGGAGTAGCACTTACAAACCAACTTAATTTAAGAGATAAACTTACGTTGAAATATCTGAAAGATAATAAAGTGTTCAGCAATTTGGCATATTGCCTTTCCCGTGGTGAAAGGGTTAAATCAAATACAAATATGGACTTAAAGTAGTTTAACAGTATTTTTAGTTTTAAATTAAGCAAGGGCGTCGCTATTGGTAGAGGGGGGAGTTTGGGCGTGTCACACCCCCAATAATTATCTATTCTGGTAAAGGTAGAAAATACTTTTTTGTGCCAACGACCGTTAGGGAGGCTCTATTTGGGGATAAATCATTGCTCATTTCACTTGCGGGACCATTGTGTATGCATTTTTGCATATTCTACTTTCCTTCATTGTGTCTGCATCAATTTTGTGCCTTCGACCGCCGCTTTGGTCCAAGAGGTCCGCACCTTTACGACCCCTCCCGTACCCTGGTGAAATTTTGGACCAAGATTGGTACAAAAATTGGGCTTCACATCTGTACTGGTTCAGCAATTGAACAGGTCAAACGATAAAAATAGTTTCCGCGATAGCTTTTTGGACAATTTTCTAATTAAATAAAAACAGAACATAACGAAAGCATAAGATAAAGTCGAAAAATGTCAGGAATTGTTTTTAACGTCCGGAAATCTTGTCAAAGTTTCTTCGACACACATTGATGCCCCAAATGAAAATTCCTTCTTTCATTAGTTTTTTCTTACGTTCATGTGGTATTTATTAATTGAAGAATTTTTGTAAATCTTATTTTCATCTTTTAATTTTCTCCTCAGTTTTTCTTTTCGGACATTAATTACTTACTTTCGATGGACAAATTGTGGAAAAAACGTCGACCGCCTACTCCTTTGGCTTGGAAAGATGCATTAAATAAAGGTTTGTACGCTTTAGCAAGCTGTCGTCATATTTGAGTTTTTGAATTTATCAACGGTGTGACCCTAAAGTATGTTCATAACTTTGAAAAATCAAGCTAAGCTAAATGTTACCAAGCTAAGAAACCATTTTTCAGCAACCACAGGAAAGACCAAATTAATTTCAGAGACCATTGTTATTTTTGTCATTTGAAAAAATGATCGTGTGATTACAGCTTAAAAAAACATACTTTAGATGACCCAAAATTAAGTTGCACCGTTTGAAAAGTCACCAAAAATAGAATGTGTAACCAATGAACCTTATTTTTGTACACGAAAATACCATGTACCATGTACACGAAAGGATAAATCAATTGTAGTGATGTCATTTTAATTCGTATGCAACTTTTCCACCTAAAAAGCTAACCTGGTTTTGATGCTTAAAGCTATTATGAGAAATTCATAATTCATCTTATTGAAAATTTCCTTAGTTTTATAACGTTACTGATGTTATGATTATGATGTGGAGATATCACATGCTCGATTAAGCTGGTAAAAGTTAATTTTATATTTAAATTACAAATTTCTTGAAAATGCCTAGCTCAAAATCAGGTCAAAATTACGTCACCATTTGACCATGTTCTAAACGTAAAGGTAATTTTTAGAATTAATTTGATCCCTTTCACCTCAGCTAGAAAATGAATTTTTGAATTTCATAACAGTCGAAATTTAGTTATTTTTCAGACGCTGCAACTTTATTTTGGGTCACTGGGTATATTGACTTTTTAATAACTTGTTGTGATTTACTTATAGAAGCATAACTATTAGTTTGCAGGATAATTCTAAAATTTGTAACAACATCAAATGATGGGAATTTACAAAAATTTGATGATTATTCAGAACAGGATGATAACACGCATCAAAACCGTGTCGCTCATTGAAACACTAAATTTGACCCTGTTTAAGCTGCTGCTATAATATTGAATATTGGGATAATTTATTTGACCCTTCCTCCACTACATACTGCACAAAAATAAGCAAGATTGGCAAATGAAGCCAAATTTCTTTGATTTTTCACACGTGTGAGCATTACCAGATAGAAAAATGGAGCTTTTTGATTCGGAATTAATAGCTGTCATTTTTGTCATATCACTTAATCGTTTTTTTCCACAGAAGATTTGTCAGAAAACGAAATAGCTGGTTCGACCGACAACCTTCATAAAATCTGGAGTGTAAAGAAATGTGCTGAATTATTTGGGTCCAGGTAATTTTAAAACATACGTCTATCTATCGATTATATATATCCGACTATTTCTGCAAATAAGTATAAAGTACTGGAGAATTAAAAGACACGGCAAGGGTAGCTTTCGTATCACAAAAGATTTAGATCTTGCATATAACAATGCGATTTGCGATTTATTTCTTACACTTGAGTTTCACTGCTTTTCTATTTCTTTGTTGTTTTTATTGTGATTTGCTTGGTTAAAAGGTGTAATTTTATTTTTAGGTTGACAAATTCCATCATTATCTTCATAATTCAATGTTTATAAACAATTTGTATTTCGGGAAATAAATATTTTAAAAAATGCATTCTCTGTATTGCTATGTCAGTTTGTCTGTTTATAATCTTTGCAACAATACGAATTTTCAAATGGTGCAGCGTGCTTCTTCTCATAAATCCATTTTCGTACCCTGCGAGCAGACTTTGTGCTTACTGAGGAGGAGGAGAGTGTCTGTCTTTTCCTTTCTATTTCACAGTAACCACAAAGTCTGCGTGCAGGCTACATTTTCGACGCTCTGAACCGCAAAGTTAATTGGTGTTAGGTTAACATCAATTTGATTTGATAAGGTTTTTCAGGTAATCATCATAGAAAACACATACATTTTATAAATGCACAAATTAAGATATTATATGTAATATATACTGTATATACATAAAGAGCTGAAACGAGTTTGATTTGGAACTAATCAACGAAGGTTTAAAAGCAAACCTGAAAGCTGTTGCAAAATAACTACAATTTACTTCATAAAATACGTGTTTAATTAGTATACCTGCAACTACTGAACTACAATGCACTGGGACGCTAATTTATTTTTTGTGGGTTTTAAGGAGGATATTATTTGGAAAGGGTGCTTCTCCATGTTGTTGGCATTTTCAAGTCGAGTTTGAAGCTGACACTCTGTTACAAGATGGGTAATTGAAAATTTGTGTGTGACGAAACTGAACATCATGCCCCCATCACGCCATTGTAGCTAACTGAGTTTTCTACTTTCAGACGCTAATACTGTAATCTTTACGAAAAATTTCATTTTAGGCTTTAATTCAAGTAATATTACAGTCCATGTTTTGTTTGTTATAATACCTTATGTGCAAGCTAGAATGCCGTCTTGGGAGTCCAGAATTTGAAGCAATGCCGTGAACATAGATTTTTAAAATTTAAACTTCCAAATACAAATATTTAAGAAAATGCCATTACGCCAAATTGCTTCTTCAAGATTGCATGATTTTGCTTTATGTTTTAATTCACATAGTAATTCGAGTATTTTTTTGCAGCCTCAAGGCGTTGCAAAAGAGGTTCGCAACTTCTGGAGAGTTTCTCGTTTGGGATAAGGTAATTTCTATTTATTTTTCAATTATTACACCATTTACATCATGCAATTTTTTGGTGATGCCAATGAGCATAGCTCTTTGTTGTTCAGGGAAGCTGTGAAAATATAAATTCATTTAAATTCTTTTCTACAAGAGATTTGTTTGGAATGTTCACGCCTCTCGTTGATTATTTAGGCCCTGTCGCTTTTTTCTCTGCGTTTTCACTTCCCATGTACACAAAAACCTGTATAAAATGCTTATAATTTACTTTGATCAAATTTATTTTTTCTTGGCGAATATGAAGTTTCGTTTTCTTTAACTACCAGAGGGTGTCCTAAAAAATATGGCGAGACGTTTGCCAATATATTAGGGCAAGAAAACCGTTCGAATTACCTTAAACGAGATACCACTATGCTGCCAAAGAATTAAATTAGACCAGAAAATTTATCTGGACGAAAGCGGTTAATTTATTTCAAAATTATAAGCGATTTTGTAAAAAAGGTGGTTTAAAAAATGTTTTGAAATGAAGAAGAAACGTTTTAGTTTCGCTGCAATTGTAAAGCACGTGTTGTCGTCAAGGGACACGGTTGTCAAGCACTAAATGTGCATGTTGTTGACAAACCGTTGTAAAAAATTTGAGAATTCTTTTGTTACAACAATTTAAACAAAATCTCTAATGAATAAACAGATCTCTCCAAGTAAATTTTCCCCCTGGTCCTAAAAATTATTGACTATTTTATACGTAGCTTGTTTCCACTGTAATTTTTGTGAACTGTTTGAAGGACAGAAATTTAGCTTTTTCTAACTTCTAATTGGGAAAATTTGCTGAACTTTCTTTATCTTGAAAAATCTTAAAAATTATTTGTTATTTATTGCTAATTTCTACTGTTCAAAAACTTTCTCGAATCTGTCACAACAAAATTAATTTACTTTAACTGTTAAATATAAAATTTGACTGGCAATGTAGCTAACTGTCTACGATGCAATCTACCTTTGCTCGCTTAGCAGGATTTTCTGGACAAACATCTTCACTTTTCAACGCCATTAGTTCAGGCCTCAATTCTTTCTTAGGAATCTGGCAGACTTTGTTTCCAACGTATGTACTCTTCTTTTCTTTTCTTGCATTTACATTCCGTCTTTCGTTTAGAATGTCAATCACGTCATCCTCTGTACTTGTTTTGGTAAACACATTGTTGTTGGAGCGTATTTTATTTTGACTTGAAAAGTTTAGTTTCCAATGTTCAGATGTTTTCGTTTCTTTTCTTGGACTGTTATACCTCTCATGTTCAATATCTTTTTCTGAACTGCCATCTTCATGTCTTTCAATGCTCCGTTCCTTGCTGAATTTAAATTCGTTTGATTTTCTTTTGTGTCTCGTTCCAAAATCTCGTCTCAAGTGCTCGCTCAAGTGCTTGTTTTCTTTTTTCTGTCTGTTTTCCAGATTATGACGATCGTTTGTCTTTGTAACCCACTTTTTTGGTTCATTTCTTGGACATTCAAGTAGATTTCCTTCAATTTTTGGTTTTCTTATAGATGCAAGTTCTCTTGACTTTCTTCTATATCCGTTTTCAAAACCTCGTCTGTACCGCCTAAACCACGTTTCTCGTCGACCTTTGTTCCATTTAGGACCAAAATGTATTTTTGGCCCACGTGTAATTGATTCGTTATTTGAACATTCAATTAGAGTTTTCTTAATGTTTTGTTTTCTTCCAAAGTTGACCGCTCTTATACGTCTTTTATTCGTTTTTGCAAAGTCTTGTTTCCAACTCTCAGATCTTTTGTTTCCATCTGCATCTTCATACCATTCATTTTGTTGTTTGAGAAACTTGTTTGATTCTTTCCGTGGACTTTTAACCACATACCTTTCAACACTTGATTCCCTTGCAAATGTATACTCTTTAAAATTTCTTCGATCTTTGTTTGCAGAATTTTGTCTCCGGCTCTCTGATTGTGCCTCTTTCCTTGGACTGCTATGCTCCGCGTGCTCAAAACGTGCATTTTTAAACCTATGTTTGGAGTCTTTTGTTCGATTTTCATCTTTTTCTCTTTTAACGTGTTTGTCGGTGAATTTAAATTCTTTGTAACCTTTTCCATCCATCTGCGCAAAATTTTGTCTCCAGTTCTCAGATTGTGTTTCGTTCTTTGGGCTGTCATAATTGCTGTGCTCATAACTAATATTTCTAAACTTAATGTTTAAGTCTTTCGCTCTATTTTCATCTTTTTCTCTTCTAATATATTGTGTGTTGCTTTTCCCAGTCTTTTCAAATTCAAATTCTTTGGAACTGCTTCCATCTTTGTTTGCAGAATGTCGTTTCGAGTTCCAAGAGTGTGTCTCTTTCCTTGGACATTTATACTCTTTGTGTTCAAAAATTGTATTTCTAAACCTTAGTTTGGAGTCTTTTGTTCGACTTTTCTCTATGTCTCTTTCAATATATTGTTTGTCGGTAAGTTCGAATTCTTTGGAACCCTTTCCATATCTACTTACGGAATGTTGTCTCCAATTCTCAGATTGTGTCTCTTTCTTTGGACTGTAATATTCTTTGTTTTCAAAGCTTGTATTTCTAAAATTTAGTTTGGAGTCTTCTGTTAGACTTTTCTCTATGTCTCTTTCAATGTATTGTTTGTCGGTAAATTCAAATTCTTTGGAACATTTTCCATACCTATTTGCAGAATGTTGTCTCAACTTCTCAGATTGTGTCTCTTTCCTTGGACTGTTATACTCTCTGTATTCAAAACTTGTATTTCTAAACCTTAGTTTGGAGTCTTTTGTTCGACTTTTCTCTATGTCTCTTTTAATGTATTGTTTGTCGGAAAATTCGAATTCTATCGAACCACTTCTATCTTTGTTTGCAGAATTTTGTCTCCTGTTCTCAGATCTGATCTCTCTCTCAAGGATATTATTCTCTTTTTTTTCAAAGCTAGTATCTTTGAACCGCGTATTTGATTTTTTCGTTGAAATTTCTGCTATATTTCTTTCAATATTTGGTTTTCTTGCCAAATTTTTTTTCAATAAAAGACCTTCATCGGTTGCAAGTTCTTGTTTCAAGTGATGCGACACTTTTTCCAGACTCCTGCACTGTTCCGCAGTGGGAGTTACTTTCTTGGTCTTTGAATTTGCTTCTTTCCTTGTTCCATCGATTTTTTGATTTTTTCCAAATTTGTTTTCAAAATACGATTTTTTAATTTTAAATTCCTTCTTTTCGTAAAAACTTATCTTCGTTTTACTTCTTGCTGTAATTTTCTTGGTGTTTGAATTTAAAGTCATGTTTGGACCATTAAAGTTCAACCCACTTTCAACTCTCGAGTTTGTTCTGCCGAAGAAAGATTCATAATAATTGTCAATCCTGTTTGCTAAATCTTGTTCCATAATTTCAAAGTCTATGTCCGCTTGAGGATCGATGGTTGATATACTGCTTCGAGTTTCTTCTTCATTTTTGTAAATTGATTCTTTTTTTGGAATGTCAAAGCTTCTAGCTGTTTGATCTAAACTTGCTAATTTAGATTCGTAGATTTTTTCAAAGCCGTGTGAAAAATTTGATTTCCAAATTTCGAATTCTGTTTCTCCTGCAAGATTTCTATGCGGTATCTTGGCCTCAAAATTTGATTTCTCCTTAGGACTTGCAAAGTCGAACTTGCTTTCATATCTTTTAAAAGTGTTTTCAAAATCTTGGTTGTAAGTTTCAGGTTTGTTTTCGTTTGGAAGATTGACAGCCAGTTTGTCTGAATTTGATCCTTTCTTAAAATTTTCAAAGTTGACATTGTTTTTATATGTTCTAAATATGTTTTCAAATTCCTGTTTTATAATTTCGAATTTGTTTTCTTTCTGTAGATTCATAGTGAGCTGATCTGAATTTGATTCTTGTTGTGAACTATTGAAGTTGAAATTATTTTCACTTTCTCCAAATCCTTTTCCAAAATCTTCTTTTTTGATTTCAAATTTGCTTTTTTTTTGTAGATTTAAAGTCAGCTTCTCTGAATTTAATTCTTTCTTAAGACTTTCAAAGTCGAATGAGCTTCGCAATTTTTCAAATATGTTTTCAAAATCTTGTTTTTTAATTCCAAGTTTAGTTTCCTTTTGCGGAATCGTAGTCAGTTCATCTGCATTTAATTTTTTTTGTGGGCTGTTGATCTCAGATTTGTTGTCATATGTTACAAAACTGTCTGAAGAGCCAAGTTTCTTCATTTCATTTCTTGCTTCTTCCTTCGTACGTGCAGACCGTTTATTACTGGCAATACATTTCTTTGTTTCCAAGTTTGATCCCTTTTTGGGGGTGCTGAAATTGAATTCCTTCAAATATTTCCCCTTCTCTGTTGTAATACTACTATCTAATCTTGCAGACTGTTTTTTATTGGCAATACATTTCTTTGTTTCCAAGTTTGATCCCTTTTTTGGGGTGCTGAAATTAAATTCCTTCAAATATTTTCCATTTTCCGTTGTAATACTATCATCTAATCTTGCAGACTGTTTATTACTGGCAATACATTTCTTGGTTTTCAAATTTGATCCCTTTTTTGGGGTGCTCAAATTAAATTCCTTCAAATATTTTCCATTTTCCGTTGTAATACCATCATCTAATCTTGTTTTTTTCCTTACTTTCACCAACGTTTCATTCCCAGGGCCTGATTTGTTCGTCTTTGGATTTGATACTTTCGTTGAACCGTTGAGCGTAAGCTTTTTCTGGTCCTTTTGAAGCGTTTTCGTTAGACACAATTTCTTAATTTTAGATGCTGTACTTTTTTTTGGATTGTCATACAGTTCCTTACTTTGAATTGTTCGAGTTGTTTTCTGGTTTTCCAGACTTTTCGGAGCATTCCTCCTAAGCGTTGTTTTCTTTGCCTTTAGATTTGATCTTTTCTTTGTATCGCCTACTTTTATTTTCCCTACGTTTTTCACAGACGTTATTTTCACAGAGTTTCTTGCCTTCTTGTGATTTTTCAACACTTTACTACCAGAAGTTGCTTTCTTGGTTTGTGAATTCGATCTGTTCTTTGAAATGCTTGACTTTCTTTTGGTCAGATCGTCGTTCACAAAATGTGGCTTAGAAGACTGAGGTTTTGTTTTTCTCGTTGAAGGTTCCGTAGCTGCACCACCAGTGCTTATTTTCTTTGCTTCATTCTGGATGTTGGGTATTTTGTTTTCCTTATTTTCCTTCTTCTCATTGAAAACTATTGACTTTTTTGCTTTTTTGCAATTTTCTTCATTTTTTTCATTTACTTCTTTTATCTTCTTTTCAGCTTCCATCTTCCGTATCTTTGTTCGTAGCCTCGTTGCGTGCTTCTTCTTCTTCAAATTCTTAAAATCGTTTGTATTTTTCTTCAGTTCTTGATACTCTGAATTATCCGAATCAGAGTAATCACAATCAGATAATCGATCGCTATCAGATGAATCACTATCATCACTCGCCACTTTTCGCTTTCGTTTTTTGCCTCGTTTCTTTTTGCCAGGAGTGTTTGTGTCTCCTCCGCATTTTTGATTCTTAACTCCAGCCTGCTCATCAGCTTCTTCCTTGGTGTTTTTCTTCAACATACGTTGTCGATTTTCTTCTTCCTTTTCTTTGCGTAGTTCTTCTTCTTTTCTCCATAACTCCAAGCGTTTGATAAAGGTCTGCACATGTTTCAACAGATCTTCATCATCAGAAGTATCGATACTCGAATTTGAAATGTCGTATTCGATCAGCCTCATCGAGGATTTCCTGTTATCATTTTCAACTGATGGTGGGATATTGCGCTTTCCAATTTCAAAACTCAGCGCGTCGAATTGAAATTTTCGGCTGCTCTCCCCATAGAGTGATTGCGCCTCTGCGTCTGGTCGCAGTTTACAGTCGTCGAATTTTCCTCGAAGTCGCTCTTTTATTCGTTTAATACGCCCCTGACACTGATATGTATCTCTTGTTACAAGTCGGTAATACATCTGCATCTGCTTTTCTACCCACTTTTTCGAACCTTTAAGCCGCTTGAAAAGTAAATTAACGATTTAATAATGTCATATTTGTTAGGGAATAAGGTATTAATACTTTTACTGTCATTCTTACTTTCTTTTAAAATGGGGATTCGTGCACAGTCTAATTCTCCCTTGTTCGTTTAATGAGCTGAAAAATCAAGGTACCAGCAACCTCCTATTTCATAAAATACCCTTTGTACCTATACCTCGTTTTTCTGAATTTCGAATTTCGAGAGATTGCAAAATTCGAATATGAAAAACGGACAGTCAAGGTAAATTTTAAAAATGAATTCTTTCCATTTATCAGTAAAAATAGGCTTCGTTTATCAGAAAAAAGCATGTTACTGCTGCGGAGGAGAATTAATAACATGCTTTTTTTCAATCAAGTTTGTTTTTACTGATGAAAGAAAGTTAGACGAAGCTAATTTTTACTGATTAACTGTAAAGGCTTAAGTAACTCTAAGGTACCACGGACGTAGAAAGCAATTCTTGTTTGGGGTGACACGACTCTTGAGATGGCACTTTGGCCTATTGCTTAGAAGGACTAAAAGGCACATGTGCCTTAAAGATAGCAATCTAGAAAGGGTACTTCGTGCCATAAACAGGGCATTTACAAAATCGTGTGTGAGGAGGCTCGGTGCTCCCCGTTCCTCCCGTATCCTACGTTTTGCAAGGTACTCACAAGTATTGATATTCCATTGAAAAATGTATCCCAGGATTCCATTAAATCCTTCATGAACGTGCCATTCATTTCAAGAATGGTACGTATGTCATCATCAAGAACCTGCAACAATAATAACTGAACAGTAAGAATTATAATGAATATAATACCGTATTTCATATAACATGGGACATCAGAGCGAGCAAGAAGCAGCGGCTGGAAAAACTGCTTGATTCTCGAGCACCTATTTTCTAAATGCTCTGTCTGAATGGAAGTTGCTAGATTAGGATCTTGAGAATACTAATACGATTTCTTTCACAGAAGTCAGTTACGATGTTTCTGATGTGGTTTATGGTAGGAGTTATGAACTTCAGCTAGATTCCCTGATTTAGATATTATGGATATGAACTCAAATGCTTGATTTGATCTGTCTCTTTGTGGAAGTTTTGATTAGAATGTTATTTTGAATAGAATGATCATGGAATTTGACCATGTGTTCCTTCGCGCTGTGAATGGAATACGTTTTGTATGATTGGCTTTCTATGTTTATCTGATTTCAAAAATTATTTGGAGCCTCTGCTGTAGTTTATCAATCTGAAATGTGAGCGAAGGGAAACAGAGGCATTTAACAAGGAAAGTTATAATTTCTGATGTTAATTTATACTTACGAAGGCATGCAGCTTCGTCAGCTTTTCAAAAATTATTCGAATCTCTTCTTTTATCTGCAAAAATAGTTTCCATCTTTTTGAAATTTTTAGTAAAATAAAATTTAGAAAAAGGTGGCACATTACTCCATGTAGACTCGTTGCTTAATGTTCAGAATGATGAGTTAAATATTTTTATGTTTGATTGAAGCGGGATTCGATCAGTTATACTGTGTTTTAGCGACACTGGAGTTTACATCCGCTTTCTTGAACTTTTTTAGCATGTTCAGATTGATATGCATACCGAGTGACCTATGAAACTGTCTCTGTTTGTAGCGTGGAATTCTTCTGTAGTGTGAAGTCCGCGAGGATAAAAATCTTGAATTATATTCAAAACTAGGTCAGAAAGGCAAACTTTGAGTTTGGGATTGGGATATCTACCAGTCATCTGCGGCCACGTTTACTTATGCTTTACTTATAAAAATGGAAATTAAAGTTACTTTCATCCGTGAGCTTTTAAGTCAGTTTGGAGGATTCTTAGACGAGGGAAACTCTATTTTCCAATTTTTGACTGGTAAACGTTGTCGCAGATATCTGGAAAATATCTCAAACTCTAAGTTTGCCATTCGGAACTCGTTTTGAGTAAAATTTGAGATTTGTATCGTGAAGGATTTCGAGCTACAGTCCTGCAAGTGGAAATAGTTTTTGAGTCATCCGGTAGATTAGTTGTGTCTTTATTACAACAATAAATGCATTTATTCAATACATAAACATCAAAAAGGTGTCGAACCGGATTATTTCAGAGAATGAATTCATAGCGAAGGAACTTACGCATCCGTAAACATAATGCTGATATTCTGGTTTATGTAGCTCTTGAAAAGCATTTCCAGGATAACGATTTTTGTTGTCAATGTTCGTCAACCACTTGATCCGCGAGAAAAGCGCATCTGAAAATCAAGAACAATGTTTTCGGCATTAACATAAGAAAAACGCACCAAAGGGTCAAGAAGGTTGTCCGCGTTCATAGGTATATAAATTCGGAGCAATACCTGTAGTGATTTATCAAATGCGCGCAACAACCACGACAGACATAAGTTTTTCATATTTAGTTTTTTGTAAAGCTTCAAGTTAAATTTTGAGCTTTATCTGTTTAGCATTCATTTATTCGGAATCGATCGCAAAACCAAGGAATTGTATCTGAGACTCGAAACATATTTATAGAAAATATTTGATCAGGACATTTAACACAGGAAAATTGAAGGAAATTTCTGCAGTTGACGGTACATTGAAAATGAAGTTTCTGATCGATGGAAAATATTTGATTATTAGGAAATTACCCACAGGAAAATTGACTGAAATTTCTGCAGTTGAAGTTACATTGAAAATGAATTTTCTGATCGATGGAAAATATTTGATTATTAGGAAATTACCCACAGGAAAATTGACTGAAATTTCTGCAGTTCATGGTACATTGAAAATAAAATTTGTGATCGATTGAAAATATTTGATAATTAGGAAATTACCTTCAGGAAAAATCTACTGAAATCTTTGAAATTGAAGGTATATTAAAAATAAAGTTTGTGAATGATTGAAAATATTTGATGTTAGGAAACTACCCTCAGGAAAAATTTACTGAAATTTCTGCAGTTCAAGGTACATTGCAAAATAACGTTTGTTTTGAGAAACAAAACTTATAGCATTCTTTTGTTCTGCTGCTGTTTGCTTTCTAACGTCCTTCCTCAAAGACATTGATTGATCGAACATACAGAAAAAACCCGTACAAAAGAACCTTCCACTTTTAAGAACCTACAAGGGGAAATACCTGCATCCCTTTCTACTAAAAATAAAAAATCTGCTATCAAAGTACTAAAGATATTGAAGAATGTATAGACAAATATTTACCAAGTAAAATTGTGTATTTTTTTTTACCACCCCCTTAACTTTTAAGCTAAAAAATGGTTTGGATTTAAATGCCTTGCCAGCTTGAATTCCAAACCGTAGGTTTTTATGTAAGGGTGTTTACTGTTTATTTATTGTTGATGCTTACACTAATTTTAACTAACATTTCATACTGATAATTGCAGTACGAACAAGCACATTTGTTTTCAAGAAGCCAAATTTTGATAAGGTGTTTGAAATGTTCCTTGTTTTGAGCTGTTTTGATTTCATCTGGAAGTGAGTTCCAGATTTGTGCATAGTTGGTATGTTTAAATGTAGGGATTTGGTAATGTGCAGATCGTAACTCATTATTTTTGGTACTAAATTGTTTTTCAGAAAACTAGGTTGAGATTGTTTAGTGTTTTGAAAACCTCTAGTGCCAGGAGTCTGTGAATTGTGGTTTGTTTAGATTTTGAGAGCAAGTCATTGTGCGATGAAGTAAGGTTATTTCGTTGATTTTATCTAGTTTATTACGTCGAGTTGCTAAGTGGTTAAGGCACTGTGTTTCAAAGCCAAACTGTCTGCGAGAGCGTGGGTTCGGGACTTCTAACTACAAAACGTACAGCCAACTCAACTGTCTATCCTTCCGAGGTCGGTAAATGAGTACCAGCTCAGCTGGGGGCAAGAGGTTGTTAAATCAGGGAAAGGATTGGCGACCTCCCATGACCGCCATGAGTAGCAGCTAATGAATAACGAGCCTTCGACCTAGCCGGCTGCCTTCGACCTATAGTGGTCGGCCTAGTTACTTACTTACTCACAAGTTTATTCTGGCTTTCCCTGCTACCTAACATCTTAATGGACAACTATAAAATTGGCAGAGTATTAAGGATTAGACTAAGATAACCTTTTCTTTACGACCCACAAATTTAGCTAAACGCTTTAAGTGAGTCTGGCAGTTTTTTTTTAAGATTTAAGATGCTTCAAGATAAGTTTATCTTTTGATTGAGGTGGGTTGTACCTAATGGAAAGTGAAATTTATATTTGGTTTCCCTTTTAAATTGTAAATTAATCAGTGTTATCTGAAGGGGTTAATTTTTATTGTCTTTATCTTTCATCCTTTAACATATTTTATCATTAACATTTTAACATCTTTTAACATCCTTTAACATCCTTTAACACATCTTTAACATCATTGAATCCACAAACTTACCAGTATTTCTGAAAATTTGTCTGTATGTCACCATTGTTTTTGTTTTCCTTTAATAAAGCAGCAATAAGATAATCTAATAAAAAGGATATTTCATTAATGGTTCTGGTTTATGATGGTGTTTTTTCTCCCGGCCAGGGTAGAGGATTTAATTTTTCGGAGAAGTATAGGCCGTTTCTGCTTTGGTAAAATATATTTTTATTTAGTTACTTTTGGTGGTTTGATAATATGATTATCAGATACTGTATGTACTTCTAAAATGTCCGAATTTGACTACTGATGAAGGGTTATGCTCGAAACGTATAGTTTTATTTTTGAGTCTATTAAGTTTATTTTTAGAGACAAATTAAAGTTTTGATTAAGTCACTATAGCATGACATCTACTCAATTGATATTTTCTTGTATGTGCTTATGGTTTTCCTTTTCTTGTTTTATTTTTTGTGATTCATTGGAACCAGTGTTTGTTAGAATTAATGAAACACTTTGATGTTTGTTGAGGTTTAATCGCTACTTATTAAGCTGAACTTCTGCTTCAAAGTGCAGTTTACCGGGCGGCGATTTTTCGAATGACTTACCCTATGATTTGCAAAAGTCGATAAAGCAATTTTAACATTTAAGGAAAATGCTGCTTCTCTTTCAAATGTTTTACGATCCTCTGTCATCTTGTTTTATTAGTGGATGCTGCTCCTAAACCGCCGTTATAAAACCACACACTAGATATGCTTTGTCAACTCGCACACCTTTGTTTATGTTGTGAAATTCGACGTTCGAGTTCACCGCCTGCTAAACTGCGCTTAACTAAACTCTCGTTTACTCTAGCCTTGCTTGACAATATGCATTTATGAAATTAAATTAAATATAACTTACCACCACATTTATCTTGCATTTCACGAGCTAATGCATCGCAAATGAGTTCAAACATAGACGTTCCAAACATGTTCGAACTCCACATTATAAGAACGCCGCATTCGATAGAAATCAGTCGGTTTTGAACTTCACAGAAAGCTTCTTTTAAACACTTTTGAAAGTTTTCATTGTTATGAATCATTTCTAACTGTAAGAATGCGATTTCTGTATCCTTTTCCAGCTGAAATTTCTGCGACTTCTGCGAAAAAGTTTACAACGCACGTCTTTTATACTTTTTCTTGATTTGATCGATTTGACGTAACAAGCAAAATCTTAAACAATAGTTTCGCCTTGGCTCATTACGCAATCGAAAATCATTAGTGAAATAGACAGCAGAAAATTGTAGACAACTGATCTGACAAGACTTTGTGGGTGGGCGTTTATTAGAGGAGGCGTTTGTTATGAGGCGTTTATTTCTATTTTTATTTCAACTGCCGATGCGTTCATCAGATAACAGCGTTTAAAAGCGTTTACTGGAGACCTGGCGTTTGTTAACACGGTAACACGGTTAACACGTGTATCGATGGAGTTTTCCAAAATTTCATAGTTTTAAAGTCGTTGAAATTTGTTGCTCTTTCTGTTGTTTGCGACACGTAATTCTTTTACATGCATTTTATTTATCCTCTTGGATAATGATATGATCATTGTTCCTTTTAGGATGATGACGTTGCGATGGATTTTGTGGTTGCATCGGCTAATATTCGCTCGTTCGTTTTTGGAATTCAGATGAAAAGCAGATTTTCTATCAAGTGTGAGTTACCTTCCACGTTTTGTATTCATTGAGCGATTTAGAATATCTTCTTTTTAATAATACTGTTGATTTGTTTTTGATTGACAAGAACGAAAAATATGGAGTCAATTGCTGTACTTTACGCTAAATGGATGTGAATTAAGACACACTCCAATCTTGATGTCACATGCATTATTTTTGATTGACAAGAACGAAAAATATAGAGTCAATTGCTGTACTTTACGCTAAATGGATGTGAATTAAGACACACTCCAATCTTGATGTCACATGCATTATTTT
>JAYJMH010009718.1:0-23995 GCA_036873815.1 Phacellophora camtschatica
TAGTGCTAATAATATCGCTATATAATTTTTTAAATAATCCTCCATAATCAGCTTAAACATAAAAATCTATCGTGTTGATATTAATCGTTTGAGAATTGATATAGTAACATTTAAAGTTCAAATTTGCACCCCCACTCAAGACCAGAGGTTTTAATTTCGGCCTACGAGTCACGGTGCTGTTCCAGATAACATACTTTGCTTTTGAAAATACTTCTGAACAATGATTCCAAAAAGAATCTTGAAAATCAGTTGTACATGACTACACTTTCTGAAAACTAAAATTGCTGTTTCATTTTGGTAGATTTTTGGTAAAAGTGTTGAAAGAAGAGAAAGCACTTCAAAGTGGCTGCATCCATAAATAAGCGTTTAATTTTCAGTTTTTGGATTTCTTTCTGAGCGTGTTTCCAAGCACCAATAAATTCATTTCGTAAAACGCTATGGTTTAGGAGGTCCAAAGACGCAGTTTAGACAAAAATATAGACTTTTGGTTTGGAGGCAAATTTGAACATATTTCTCTACATACAAATATTTATCTTGAACTTTCAGAACTGTCATTACCCAAATATTAACAAACTAGGTATCAATTTTTAAGTTGGCAACCAAGAGCTATTTTAAAAACTGTTGCGAACAAATTTGAGTTAAAAGTTGACAACCAAGAACTATTTTAAAAACTGTTGCGAATAAATTTGAGTTAAACTTGCAGGGCTAGCCTTGATCAAAGCTGTTACCTTTTTTTGGGACACCCAGTATAACAAATATATACATAAATACATATATATAATATATACATATATATAAATATAAATAAATAATAGGCTATCAGACACAATACGATCAATTAAATTTCGTTAGTCTTGCTCTGTGGAAGCCTTGGATCCCAGGGCGAAAAATTTGCATAAAATTAATTATTGAATTTGTCGTTTTTATGCGTCTTTTCTGTTTTTTTATTTCATCAAGTACAAGTATTTACAACTACAAGATAAACACAGGATAAATAATTACAAATATGTGGCGAGATACGTTTTATGAAGGGTAATTATTTAAACGACAAAGTTATTCGGATTTGAATTTGATTTTTAATTTTTTTAAAACGTTGTCCTTACGAGAAATGTTTGATTCTAAAGTTCTTCGAAAATGATAGCCAGGAAAGTACTTCCTAATTTCCAATATGGGAGTCCATTCCAAAGTTTTCTTACTAACCCTTGTCTAAGTCTTGAGCCAAATTTTTGATGACCCCAAATATTATTAATGATTTTTTAGATACCACAAACCATAGTCAATAGAAAAACTATTGACTATGTAATATTGACTATGCCTATTGACTATTGACTATGCCATATTGACTGTGACATATTGACTATGCCACAAACATTGTTAACTTTTGTTTTACTCTCAATTACGAAAAACCTGGCAGTACCAATGTATTCTAGCAGTGCTTGCAAACAATGTTTATTTCAAATGCATAAGTAAAATATATCTTATCTTCATGAAAGTTCATTTTTGGGAAATTTGTGGCCCAAAACCTTTCAGTACTTGATCTTTGAAAGTTTTCACGGACCCCAAAAATCGTTAGGCATAATTCACAAACCCCAAATACCAATTTACCTTTTCTCTTAAATTGTGCATAAGCCCCAAATTTGGATGAGGAAATTCACAGACACCAAATATCAATTTATGGAAAAATTTCAGTCACCAAATGTCGACATCGCCACCAAATGTCAGACCCCGTATTGAAAATTAGGAAGTACCCTTGCTGAAAAAAAATATGGAATTCGGAACAAGTGACATAAAACAAAGCCAAACGACACGTTTTTGAACAGATAAGTCTGCTGTCCTCATTCTCGATCATAATTTACCAATTGTAAACATGTAACTTTTCCGTACCAGTAGAAGTTCTGCTTTCAGATGATTAAACACAAAATTTATTCCGAAAGCATTTGTCCAGTTGTGGTTGATAGATATTGTATGTTCCTGAAAAAGACAGAAAAGTTTCTCTAGTTAACAATTTAAAGTGCGGACAACTTTGTTTATTCGTTTTTTTTTAATGGAAAGTACACGCATTGTTCTTATGAGAAACTAAGGTCCAGAGTTGGTAGGTTGTTTCTTTTATTTTTCTATTGTTTTCTATCGTCATGGAAAACAATAGACTCCAATGTAATATCTGAGCAATTTGGGCCTACTTGCAAATCAGCCATTTTCTTGAAGTGTCTCCCTTCTTAACTCTATCCTGACTAGGCTCTTTGTATTTTTGCAAGACACAAAGTATCTTTGTAACCCCTTATCTATCTCATTAATGCTACATCGATGAAATCATATACAATGCAGTGGAAACAAATTCAATTCGCATCCTAAAAATTGTGTTAACATGGTACCGCATACGTTTTCATCCGCACTTTCATTTAGGTTGGGATGGACGCTGTACACGAAAGCCGTATTCGCACGATAAATTCGTGCTAATATAAACTCGCCCAGGTAATATGGTAATATGCTAAAAATTGTGCTAATATAACCTTCGGGAGCTTGATAGATAAAGATGTGAAAATATGAAAACAATACGAAAACAGGTCTTGGGTGTATTGTATCGTTATTGAGTAGCAATTAACGATATAAATTTCCTTTAAAAAAGACATCTGATGGAGCGAAGGATAGCAGGACTTGCAACCTCGTAATGTATATAGATTATAGATATGGATAATTAAAAATATTATTTGATAGAAAATTTGATAGAAAATTTGTCTCGGCTTGAAACAATTTGGATTCCACCTCGAGCATTTTTTACGGTCAAATCCCTTATACATTCTCAAACTTTAAATCCCTATAAAATTTGATCAGCTAATGATAAGCATTTGAAAACTGGTCTATTGACTAGGCTACAATTCGTATGACGAATCCGAATTTCAGGTATAAAATATCATGAAATTTTGAATAAATCAGAGCACTTTCATCAAGTGGTGTATTGGAAAATACCACATAGTCCTCAAATTTTGTTAGTAAACATTTTGTAACTAAGGCAACTAGGCTTGGCTTGTTAGCATAGTTTACGAAAATGTTAGAAACAGCAATGAAAAATCTTTTACTTACGAGATTATGAACTTGGTGATACCAACCGCTAGAAAATAATCATTCAAATCAATTAACACGTGGTTTACCACGTGACTGGTCGTTGAAGTCAGAACAGCAGCAATGAGCCAATACTGGACAGGGTGGGTGGGCAGATGAACAAGAGTGTCGTTCAAAATAAGGTTCGTTATATGTCATCGCTATCTACCCTAGTTGCTTTGTTGTAAAAGTAACTTTTTGATTTGAATAAGATTCTGTGAATCGAATTGTTATTGAGAAGTATGAAATCTAGCTTCATCACTTGAGCCCTGCTCTCATTCATCAACCACGACTGGGGGTTACAGAAAACCCAATTAGAAATTTATCTCCATTGGCAAGAAAACGGAACCAGAATTGACAAGAAGTAGTCGCAGATTACCTGGGGACAAATATTATTTCTCCTTTTTCCTGGATGACTTCTATCGGCTTGGTGGCTTTCTCAAAATTAGGAAATTTTTTCTTGTCCTTCAGTTCCTCGGATGTGATATCAAAAGGCAAATTGCCATGGGAATCTTTGGTGTATTCTTCTTCTCCTGGAGGATAAAATAGCCATCTCTTTCTGCCGCATATGTTTGCAGACCAACTGTATGATCTTTAAAAATAAGAAAATAGTTATTTGGATCATATTTTGACAAAAATGAAAAAACAAAATTAAGTATAAGATGATTTATTAAATCTCTGAAATGCGTTCGCTTTTGATACTAAATGATGCTTGCTTGAGTCTGTAAAATGCGCATTACACTCTTGCTTTTCATATGAAATTATATTATATATATTAAATATCACTCTAACTCGTATTTACTAAACTGCTAGGATGGTGTTTGTTAGGCTTTCCTTCGTCCTCTACGCCTACCCCGTGCCAAACTGTCTTAAGGCCTAATCACGGCGATTCATTGGTAACATTAGCAACCCTCACCTCCCCCATTTTTTCTGTGCCGCCTTGTTTTTGCAACCAGTGCGGCGTGGAAAAGAGAAGGAGTTACAGCTAAATTTTGGGGACCAAAAATGTTTCCTTAATTTTACCGACCACAGTTCACAAAAACAAATGCGACATTCAAGATTTGCCACGCAAGCATGAATTTACCACTGTTTTCCGTTATACAATGAAGATCTTACCTCAGAACATCCGCATGAAATGCAGTCCTGTTAATGAAAATCATGTTAAATATTAGGGAATTCCTGAATCAGTGAAGTCAATCCGTTCATCATAGTAAAACTAAGCATTTGGTATATATTGGAGGTGTGCATTTTGTTTACTAAAACACTAAAGTTAGATTAAAATTTGTAGAATAAGAAAACGTACTATGAGTGAAGAAATAAGAAATAATATCATTTCAATCAGTTGAATCGTTTTACTCTTCAAAAAGCATTATATTGGGGCAGACACCCTACATACCACGTTCCTTTGGGACCCATATAAACAAATCTGTAGTCATCATTTGAATGCTCATTTCGGTCACACCACTCATTGAGCCAGTCTGATTGAAAATATTTTGGAACCTCGTACGCCCTGTACTCAGGAAATTCCCTGAAATGTGAACAGTTTAACATACATATATGCGGTGCCGTAATTCCCCTAAAAATTGAAGACAAATTAAGCTCTAGCATTGTCAGATACCAGGAGGGTGCTTTCTAAATTTTCAATATTTGTGGTCCGAAATTTTTCCCTAAATCAATATTTGGGGTCTGTGAATTTTTTCAACAATATTTTGGGTCCGTGAAAGAAAAGAATATTTCATAATTTGAGTCTGTGGATTATGCCCAACAATGCTGAACAATATTTTAGGTCCATGAAAACATTAGAAGAGCATGGTTTGTAATGTAAGGTCTTGGACCATAAATGCCCCAAAATAGAAAATTTTGGTGAGTGCCAAGTTCTTGATAATTTCGAGTCAAACAAAAGATTTAGAACATCTCAAAAATCACAACCATATTTAGAACATCTCAAAAATCACAACTAGTGTTTGAGGTCTTCAAAGAATTAGCTCAATATTTGGAGGTCAGCAAGAAAATGTTGGCATGGGCTAAAAATTAGCAAGTATTAATGCTAATAAGAATTAGCAAGTACTAATGCTAATAAGAATTTGGAAGTACTAATGCTAGTGAGAATTAGGCAAATACGGGATTCTAATAATAAAGCTTTCCCTCGTGTAGTCAAAGAACGAAAAACTCAATAAAATTACACCATAATGAGCAAAATAATTGCACATGTTCAAGAAAACTGGCATCGAAAAGTGTCACTAAATCCAATGAACAAAATTTGCATAAAATATGTTAAAATGTTTGTAATTTCATTGATGTTTCAATGACATAAAAAGCAATATGTTTATTTTATTCATTATATTGGGGGATAAAATTCTGTAAACTTCGAGATAACACCGGTTTCAATTCTTAGCAAAAAGTTAGATGGGTAAGAAACTATATGTTATAAAATTTTCGCCACAAAGGCCTCAAATTTTTGTTTTCGAAGAGAAACTCTTTAAAAAGATTTATTTTGAAAAAAATATGTTTAACAAATTATTCCCAAACAAATTTAAAGGTCAACGTGAAGAGCGTCTTCCGAGGTAAGGGACAAAATTTAGCACCTCTTAACCTGTATGAGATATTACGTTTATAGTTTTTTCCCTTAGCCCCATATTTACCGATTTATTTAAATCTGCAAATGAAATCAGTCTGTTTGACTTTACAAGACTATATAACTTATAAATTAATTTTACAATAAAAAGTCTTGATTTGAAGTTTACTTAATTCAAATTTTAGCAACCGCTTTGACATTTAAACATAAAAATTTGAGACATTGTTTGCGAACAACTAAATTTCTTCACTATATTCCTTCTTACACTTTTAACTTTTCGCAGCAAATTGAAACTGGTGTTGTAACGAATTGTACACGATATTATTCATGATTCACAGCAGCAATCTACTTTTTAGTTCATCAAAATACCAATTAAATTAGAAACATTTTGATATGCAACATTTAGGTGGTGAAGCCCCTGCTCGTTTGTTATGTTGCTGCGCAAATTTTGTGCGTTGGGTTTGCTGACACTTTTGAATTCCATTTGTCATGAACCCGTGCAATACACAATTAACACAATGTCATATTACATTACATTAAATTATTTGAATTAAACAAAAATTTCAAAACCTTTGGAAATGCCAATCTTTCAAGTAAAGATGTGTACCGGAACCTAGAATGAAATAGCTTCAAACTTGAGTTTTTTGGTAACACGCGACAGAACTCTCAGCTGAAAGTAACATAATTGTTTTGATGTTCTGTATAAATCAATTAAATTAAAGTTCATTTTAGTCGAGGTGACATTTTGTGAGATAAATTGTGCGGAATGCTATGCTAGGTGCTCCAAAAATTATTATTAAAACTACGGTGCCCTTTTAAGCTAAGAAAAATCAATTTCTGGTTTTCATCATATTTCGATAGTTCAGTTCAATCGTGGGAATACATGTTTAACATATTTAGTTTCAGAGATTAGTTGTTTTACATAAAGTTTCGAATTTTTAAATAGCAAATTTTGATTCTGAAATATTTTGGGAAAAGGTCCTTTAACCATAATTAACAAGAACCATTTCTTTTGGCCTTGGCTTTTCTTTCAAAAATATTCATTCTGTAGTTTTGTTGAAATACTTGAGGATTTGTTCAAACAATAATGGAGACGTTTTCTGTCTCGATTGTTCGACTGCTGGTCCTTTTTAATCCCCCCCCCCCCACTGATAGTTAATCGCTTTCCCCGCAATTTTAGCATCATTTTTTGTAAAGCCCTGGCCAAATGACGCAGCAAGTAACATTTCATGCAACATCTGTTGCATGCCCGATGTTGCATTGTTTTGCCGCCCATGCTGCATCGTGCAATATTTGATCAAAATCGTTGCATCATTCAACATAGTACTGCATCAATCGGCCGGGTCAAGCAATATTTGTTGTATCAAAGCAAGCTACAAAGATACTTAGTCCATTTTCAAAAACTTGATTGCTGTTCCTTTTCAAAAACGTAGACAAATGTTGCATGAAATGTTGCATAATTTGGCCGATGGCAAAAGGCTTATTTCACAAAAAGCCGTGGGTAACTTAATGCACCAATCTGTTTCATTGAAATTTCATGTAAAGGAATTGTACATCATCATGACATTTTTTTCTGGATTCAAAATTTATAGTTCTATTCGGGTTTATCTAAAAAAAAAAAGACAACAGAAAAACTATTTTTGAAAACCTTCCCATGAAGGCGTACAGTAACCTTAAATAAATACCAATAATAGTACGGTTGTCGAAAGCTGATACAGTGTTCTCAGAATCAGAGCAAGAACACAGGTTTATTTAACAAATTGTTATAAACAATGATTGCTTTTAAAATTATTTCCGGTTCGGACTACGCTGCAAATGATGTAAACCATTTGCAGAATCTAGTGCATTGTGGCTCATAGGAATTTACCTATGTCTGCTCGAAATGTTTCTAAAATACATACTGTTATTGCTACTGATGTTTTCCTTCCAATAATCTATGAATTCCTTGAATAACATATCTTCTTTTTCGTGTGAATTAAAATTCTTCTTGCTGCAATTGGCAACTGGCACAGTTTTTTGCCCTATGAAACAAAATATACACTTACGTTCGAGTTTTTCAGGCCAACTCCAAATGAAAAGACAATTTTCAGTTTAATCCTACATTGCAAAAATAACGTAAATCTCAAGACAGAAGACACCAGTTAAAAATAACAATAACATTTGTGACAGTGACAGTGTTCTGGTTCAATATATTTTTAGACTTATCAGGCTGGTATAATTAAGTTACAAACATTAAACGTTTCACTTTGAAGGAATGTTTTTTCCTTTAATTGCTAAAGAAATTAAATTCTACGGTAATAAGAAACGATAAGTAAGTGAATAGCCTAAAAAAGTTGAGAAAGAAGTAAACAGTATACATATGTAGTAACCTTTTAGCAGGCCTGTAGAAAGCACTTTTCGATTGGGAGGGAAATTCGCCGAATGCAAAAGTTAAGAAATGGCACCCTGAAAATTTTTCTGTGACACACCCTTTTACTTTTCCAAGAACGCCCTTTCTAGTGAGAAATACTACTGAGAAATTACTCTGTAGTTCTCTCAATTTTTAATCTATACAATTTAAAAAATACAAAAAAATCTAAATATAGTGTCACAAGAGAAATGTTATTTGTATGTTTATAATTTATTTCCTATGGCTGGGTTCCTTTGCTTTCAAGACTCAGTTTGGTTTTTAAACCAGATGCCATAAAATCTCCAAAGATGACTATTAGCCCAAATTGATCGTTGGAAAGAAAGTAGATGTCTCTGAACTTTAAGATATTTAAAAATTGCATCTTGTAAAATTATTAGGGGGGGGGGGGGGCTGAAGCAAACAGCTCAACCAGAGCAACAAATGAAAATATATACAGAAAATCAAAGTTTAATACTGTATGAAAAAAATGATTCTGGATTCAACAGCAAAGTTGTTGGAGAGATGAGATCAATTTATTCATGAATCATTTGCATTTCAAATTTCTGCATCATATACACATGCGCACTAGTGTTTTTCAAAGTTTTTCAAATTTACAAAATTTTATCATCAATCAAAAGCCTAACTACAATATAAATTGCTTTTTAACAGCTAATGACAGAGCTACACTACATATACAATAACAAATATAATGGAAATGGAAATTAAACAAGTTTCTTAGCAAATATTTTCCAGCACTTGATTCTCAATTTTTTGAGGAGCCAAGTACTGGGTAGACTTGACCAAGTCTATTTCTTTTCTAATCCAAGAAAATAGAGAAAAACGAAGAACACTTTGTTAGGTTCTCAGTTTGCTCAGCTCCTTTTCTTGTTCCTTCGTTAGTTTCTTAGTTTACTCAGCTCCTTTTCTCAAATTAAAAAAGAATTTATCAGATTAAAAAAGAAATAAACTTGGGGCAAGTCTAAGTACTGGGTTCCTTGTGTAAGCCAGTTTCTTATAAAAAAATATGTGTATAACGACCGTTTATTAGGTAACCAAGAGTTGCCCTACTGTTACCCTGGGAACCAATTTTTTTACTCTTATTTAGTACAAATCCTGGAAAAACTTAAATATTTAAAAATCCAAGATATACACCAAATGAAAGCTGATTGCATGTTGATATTGTTGATAGTAAGCATTGATTCAATAGCTTAATAAAAATAGTGATAGTAAGCACTGTGCAAATATCTGAAAATGTGTATCTGTACATCTGAAAAAGAAAAATTGAGATTCAAGATTGAATCTGCAACCACAAGCTAAGAAGCTGCCAGAATACTGAGCTAAGAAGCATTTCAGAAAAGAAAATCGTCCCTGAAAAAACCCTAAAAACGATCGCCTGAGACAGAATTTCTATGATTTACCAAATGTTTGTAACAAGTATGTCAAATTTGGCATATCGTCTTTTCCAACCCAAAGCTTTCGACTTTTCCAATCCTTTGTAAATTCTTCTGAAAAAAGGCACGGCCTATTCGTTATCAAATATGATGTTTGAAACTCTTGAACAGATATTTCACTTGTCACCTTATTAATCAGCATGGTCCCATTTAGTTTGTGGCTTAAGCTTTGAAGTGTTGTGCTTTGAAGCTGTTTGGTTTAGCTGAAACAGAAACAGAGCCTCTGGTGTAAACTGGTGTGAACAGAAGAAACAAAGCATGTCCTGTTTACACATGTTTACAAGGAACAGCCAAGCCAAACCAAGGGTGCTCGCCTAACTGAGATTCCCGGCAAGTTCATAAAATCGACAATCGACGCATTCTCTGTCAGTGCGTCTGGTTGTGCCAAGAGGGGCTAGGTTGCCTTTCCCTGTGGTGGATCTCTTTAGCCCTGATATTATAATTTAAACATAAATGGTAGCGAACTCCCAGCAAATTATAAAGAAGAGTAATTACTTTCATACGTTTGTTTAGTTAAGGGTGATGCACGAATAATGCTTCCTTGGTATGACATTTCAAAATACAGGTATCTATAGTTGAGGGTGGTAAAGGGTTTTTTCATTATCAGTGATTGGCCCACTCAGGGGGTCTGTGAGTGGTAAATTGAAGATATTTTATTTCTTGAAACGTGATTCATTGCGTAACAAGAACGTGATTTGTTCGAACATATTTTCCTTTTTTTTCTGTATCGTAGAGAAGACCTGCAAAATATCCTTATAATATATGGAAAAGTTTTGTTTTCACTTGATCTTTCCTGTCGCGCCCGTCACTGCGATCGTCAGAACATAAATGACTCCAATAAACGGAAATATTATCCTTCGAACATGCAATTTTTAGCCTGCAGCAATTTTTAATTGTGGCGATTTTCCAAAGATGCAAAGAACGAAGAAACAAAATAAACACCATTTTTGGGTATTTTTTCCCCTTTATTTATAGTTAGTACAAAAGTTTCAGCTATATTCGTTGCTAATTAACAATAACTTTACGAAAACAAAAAATATAATAATATAACGAAATAAATATATAAATTATTAGTTGATGTAACCAACGTTTTGGATGTATTGTCTGCATATTCTGCAGGGGCAACTAAATGATGCAAAATCTTTTATTTTTGCCTTAAAAATTTAGAAACTTCAAATTCTAACTTCTACCCAATAATCACTTACTCAATGCAACCAAAATATGGAGGATTTATGCTGCTGCAATCTGCTAAAATCCATTAACTGTTTAGCATTCCTTATATAGCTCAAGGTTACATGGTAGATTTGGGCAAACAAGGTGAACTTCCTCCAAGTCTATTTCGTTTCGTTAATCAGTAAAAAATAAAAATATGTCACTACGAAGAAAAATACCTGGGGAGGAGAAGACCTCTCCTCCGCAGGGTATTTTCCTCCACAGTGACAGATTTTTATTTTTACTGATTAACAAATTAACTGATTAACAAAATAGACTTGCAGCAAGTCTACAAACAAGGTAACAAGTTTCAAGCCTCTAACATTAACGTCAAGCAAAAACACTTTAAAACAACATATATCAGTTTCACAAACATGAGACATTTTCTTTGGGGACTTGGTATAGATGTCGAAAAATTCACATAAACAAAATCAATAGTTACCTCTACTTTTACAATTACTGGCAAGATTTTCAACAGAAGTTTACTGCCAGGCTCATGGTAGATTTAAAAGCTTCTAGGTTTTTAATTTGTGGTTTTAAATTAAAATTTTGAATTAAATTAGAATTTGTGGTCCGAAAATGTTCCCAAGTTTCATCCAAGCTTTATTATTACAAATTTTCACAACTTTGATCTAATAATATACCTTTTTAGGATACACAGTAGGGACTCTTTTCTTGTTAGCTAATCTCCTTAGGGAACTCTGTTGATGTTGTAACTCTTGTATATATTAGTATATTTATTATTTAATTTATATTTTTTGTTAGTGATGGAATCTAAAATTATATACATGATTATGAACTGATGAACTGAGAATTATTATACTATTTAAAATGTAACAGAAGATGCCCAAAATATTCTAAAGATTCAAATTATACTCTTACATTTATGTACTAATCGTAAAGATGGAGTCCATGGTCCATCCCTTTGCCTGAAGAATAAAAGATCTGTCTTCACTGCAATTATTTCAATGTGATCATGGCTGGAAAAAAATTTATTAATTATTGTATTATTGCCATTTAAGATGATATCAATATTATATCAAAAATTGATACAAGTGCATAATTCTTGATTTATTTTATTGTCTTTTTTGTTTGTTTTTCAAATTAGCCATCAAATTTCTGGTCCGGGAAAAACTTTTTCTTGAATACATATCAAGTGTCCCATTAATTTTTCTGATGTACACACTTATCATTTTCATCATCTTGTGTTTTAATTTGAATTTTACATAGCTTCCAAATTTTTACAAGAAGAAACTAATCTATCAAACATGCCCAGGCGCAAATAGGGCTATTGTTTTACAAAAGATATTTACCAATTTATTCAAAAATTATTTCAATTTAGTAATAATGCATACAGTCTACTTTATTAACTTCCACAATGGAATTTTTCAAAAATAAAGTATGAAATGTCAAGGCATACTTTAGCTGTTGATATAATTACCTACCACTTTATAAGGACAATGCTTTCTTTCTTGGGGGCAATTTCACTAATCCAATCTTTCAATGCTGGATAAAGTTCAACGATTTTGGTCCTTATGCCTCTTTGGACTGATGCTTTTAACTGTGTAACTCCAGTGACATCATCCTTGGAAACAAACCTATAGTTGATAGAATTGATAGAATAGAAAGATGAGATCAGATATACGCTTTTTATGAGAAACTTTTTATAAGAAACTCACTGGTGAAACTCACACAAATTTAAGAAACTTTTACTAGTGAATGAAAAATTGGTAAGAAATTTTGAAATTTATAGTGAAGAAATTTATAGTTAATGTTTAGCAATTTTAATGGAGTGACCATGATGTTAGATGATCAATTCAGTGAAGACTTTTTATCTTGTCTTCTTTATCTTATCTTGTACAATATATACCCAGTTTCTGTGATGTTTTTGTTAAAAAAAATATGCATAGTAAAAAAATTGAATTTTTCTATATACAATTAAGAAACTTTGAAGAAACATTTACTTGCAAAAATTGGTCCACAATGGTCCAAAATTAAGAAGCTTTCTCTAGTGGAGCCAGCCAGGTTTGTGAAAAAAATGTACACATAATTGAAATAATCTGATCGATACATAACATTGATACCATATTCCCTCAATTAAGCTCCCAGGCTATTATTTACTCAGAAAAATTTTGTGGTGCTTAATTGAGCGATGGGGCACTATATTCAAGGGGTGTGCTTATTTAAAGGGTAACCTATTTAAAATTTGATGATGACTGGGCAAAAAGGGTACAAAAGGAATTGTTTGCTTCTTGTTGTAATAAATCAAGGCACTATTTTTGTTGAAATTTTACTGAAGAAATTCTGTTTTAGTGTTTTTGCCTCAAAATACTGTAGTTAGTGTAACCATTAATTAAAACAATTTAAGTATTTTTCAAAAAGCCATTAGTATTTTTATGCCGACCGACCAACTCAAATATGAAAGTACGATTTTACACTAACCAAACGTATTTGTGATGCGCGCCTTGCGTTAATTGGGTACTTGTTATTAATAAAGATAACAATGGGGGCCGTGAATAGCGCAAAGAATGCAGTACGGCAGGGGCGCTTTTCTAATAATTTGAGGCAAGCAGAGCCAGATAGAGAAGAGGGGGTGCGTGTGCACATTTGATTCGAGGGGGTAAATTAACCAAGGAAATACGGTACGTAAGCTCAGCACGTTATAATTCATACTTACTTTTTAAACATTTTATCTGAATTTTAACACTTTTTATTTCTTTTCTTTCTGTTGGCTTTTCGTGCTTTCCATTTATTTTTGCAAAAGAAAGAATAGTCTCATTTTGAAAAACCTCTTTTTCATTTCGGCGAGAAAAACATACAACACAAGAGAAACTGAAAATGGCGGCAAAACAACGTGATAAAAATCAATCACAAAAACCCGATGATGTACAACTGCATGGATTACAAATAGAGTTTGTTATCGGAGAGCAAGCGCTTTGCTACGAACCAGATCCAACTAAAGCAAAGATGCTCTATGAAGCCAAGGTTAGGATTTCTGCTTTTATTGGATTTTAAAATACACTTTTCGCGGCCTAAAAAATATCGAGCGAGTATTTAAAGTGAGTGCCGCAATAATTATGCTCCTTCGCATAAGCTAGTATACTGATTCTGTGTCATGTTGTATTGTGCTGTGTTATTATTTTCATATTTTATCAAGCAAATCTCTTGCAACTAATAAAATATGATTTGATGATACACTTTTCAAATAAAAAGCATCTAATAAATGTAAGGAGAGGGAAAATAAGAAAGACAAGATTCAAACACAAAAAAAATCAAATCTTCATTTAGAGCACAGTATTATATTTATATTTTGACTGGAAGTTCCCTGCCATACCAGTCCTATTTTGGCATAAAATTTATGTGAAACCGGATTTTAGTTATATCACTTTTAGGAAATCAGGGCATTTTGTGGCAGCTGTATTTTTTTGTAGTATTGTATTGTAGTATGATATATAAAGGATAAAAGTAAGGCTCTTTATACTACCCAAAACCCAAAGTAATTTGAAGGGTAATTCTGGCATAAATTTCTATGTACCACATAAATGTTGGTGGGGGAAATACTTTAATGTCAAAAATTTTCACAGGACGGACAAAATTTGTGGAATGCAAAATGGCACATACACAAACTTGAGCAAGACCCTCCTTTCTTTGTTTGGATGTTTGATATGAGGACATGGGGGTTTCGTTGTCATATTGGGCATTTTTATGCATTTGGTTCCATGTCATCAACAACAAAAATTCCATCACGCCTGAAACCCTACTTCCCACTTTTTACAAACAATAATTAAGCCAGTGAAGTTTTGATCAGCATATTATAGGCTCATATCTTAATCTTAACAGATTTTGGTCAATCATAACCCCCTTCCCCTTTAACAGACCAATTCCATTAGGCATGATAAAAATCTTTTGTTGATGACCCCTAGTACCAAAAACATCAATTTTTGGCTTTGGTTGACAAAATATTTTCATTTCAGAAATTTATGAGTGTGTGGGGGAGAAATCACAAGGCAAAACCAAATTTCTTACTGTCCTATCTTTTTTTACTCCTTTTTTCCTTTCCTTTCTTCCCTTAGGATGATATTATTACTCAGAAAATAAATACAGAAACACAGACACAAATTATAATTTAATCATTCAGAAAATATATTCAGAAAGTTATAATTTAGTCATTCATAAGATATATAGTCTCACTATATAGATTTAGAAATTCAGAATATTATCTGCAAAGGTATATTGAATATCTGTGACTCGAGCCTAAATTGTCAAAATCGAAAATATTGATTTTTAGAATTTTGGCTTGAATCATGTCATTTCATGTAACAAAATAGATTTACAAAAGGGTCTTTCCAAAGCGTAACCTAATAATTTTTACTAATTTGTTTTTAATTAAGTTTCTAATCTTCTTTTTAAGTTTTAATTTTTCAAGTGCTTTATAAATCTTTTTGACTTTCATTCATTAGATTTTAGAGATTGATGTAACAAAAGATGAAAAAGGTAAAAAAGTTCCTGAATTTTTTCTCCACTTCATGGGTTGGAATAAAAGGTATTATATTTTGTGCATTTCCAGTTTTTCCATTTTTTGCTTAATCAGCTTCCCAAACCATACCGGGTTCACCAATAAAAAAATAATCTCTGGCAAGCATGGCCTAGTGGTTATGGTAGCCTGTCAAAGATTGTCCATTTTTTGCACCTGGTATAATTGTCTTTTCTTGAAGCATGTTAATTATTTGTACACATAAGCTTATCAAAACAGATTCTGAAAAATAAAATCCAATACTCACTGTTGAGATTTATACATTTAAATCATGTTTTTAGTCTCACCAAAATATTTTGTGTAGTTGGGATAGATGGGTGCTCTCTGAAAGTGTACTGAAAGACTGTGAGGCAAGCAGAACTTTACAGAAGACGCTATACAACAAGGCAGTTGGGTATGTTAGATTATTTCTTGTATGTATTTTCATAGACTTTTATTCATTCTAATGAATATTTATAATAAACTGCACTTTCCTATTACTTTTGTTTTGTTGGTGAATAAAATATGTATTTGTCCTTAATAAACTACCTTTAGAAAAGGTAATAAACTACCTTTTTGCTGATCTTTAAATATAGTAAATGTGTGTTAATTTTAGTTTTACCTCATACAAAAATGCATTTTAGCACCAAATTTTAGGTCACGAAAGAGGTCAAGATTAGGAAGACGAAGACGTGATGATGACGAGGATGAATCTATGGAAACAAACAGTCATAATAGTCAGAGCACTTTAACAAGTTCTCAAGCTGAGGTATTTAATCTTTAATGATACAGTGCATTTTTTTTTATAAAAATCCTTTTCCGTAAATCCTCAAATAAGCCCCAATCACAAATTTTGTATTTCATTAAGTCTGTTATTTCACATTTTATTCAGCCATTTCTGTTTATATACATGAATGTTGTTATGTTCAATGTGTAATTATCTGGCAGTATTTACATTTATGTAGGTAGCTATCCCATAGGAACTAGCCTGATTTCGAATTAACCCCCACCCAAAAAGGCTTAAAATCAATTAGCCCCTAGGGGGCTAAGTCTAAGATTTAGGGTATGTTTCTCATAATGAGACCCCTCTCCAATAAGCCTTCCCTATTTTGTCAAAACAGAAATTGAATAAGCCCCCCCTCTGATATTCTGTTAGATTCAGTAAAAAATACAACACATTGATTACAAACTTTCCAGAATTCTTTTTTGTATGGCCATACCTATGTTGAGTTTCACATAAGATAACTTTTTTAGTTAATGGAATGCTCATGCTTTTTTTAAATAATACTCCCAGGGAAGCTTTTGAATAAGATTTTGTTCAATCTTTTAAATAAGCCACCTCTCGAATAAGCCCCCCCCCTATCAAAGGTCAAATTTTGAATAACCTCCCCCTCGGGCTTAATTGAATTATTATGGTAAGTAATATTAAGTTTCAGTACATATAAGTTTACAGGTGATCATAGTTATATAAAATATTTGTTCAATTTCTATTTCCCTTCGAAAATGATGAGAGTTCCTATTTGTATCAATTGATAACTGAACTTTGATAGCAGTTTGTGGTCAGGGAAGAATATTTCAATTTGTTTTTTTTGCACATTTTACAAATTTGACTTATTTTATAAAATCCATACATTCATGCAATGTATTTTAGATATCAGAAAAATCCCGAAAAATAGCAACTATCAAGTTAATGTTTCAGGTTTGAAACAATCTTTGAATCGCTTCAATTTGTAAATTGCCTAATTTTGTAAAACTTGTCAAAGAGGGAAACTATTTTTTGGTGATCTCGGTAATTGGAAAATGAGCTTACAAATATAAGTAAAGATTCTTTCAGTACAGCTCAAGATTTTTATTAATTTTGAATGTGCACATTTATTAAGCCTATGTTCCGTTTGCGAGGGAAATACCGGAAAATTTTAACCCAAGGCCATCAGTATATAAATTGAGCTTGCGAGTGAAGCAGTTAATATATGGTTTATTGCCCTATTATTATGGCCGAGGCATGATCACGATCTATCGTGCTTACAATAAAGTGCTTACAGTTGACTCATGTTTTCGAAATTCTTGTACGGAACCATTAAAGCAACACAAGGTTATTCTATGTGGCGTTCTATATCTAGAAATTTCAATAACAAAATAATTATTTAATAATTTCGAACGCTCTCGACCAATCGAATTTTTCCAATCAGTTTCTTCCCTAACCATACATAGGCTAATAGTTAGTAGCATAATATATTATTTTAAATATTACTTTCTAGTTATTTTGATACTAAAATTGTTCGTTCTAGTTGTTTGTCTTAGTTTCATAATCTCCTTGTTGTTTCGTTATTCTTTGCTCTTTGTTTAGGGAGAGGGAGAAGATTTTGAGCTGCCTGTCATTTCTATCAATATTCCTGGTATTTTGAAAACGAAGTTGGAAGATGATTGCTATTTCATTAAAAGAAAGAAGAAGGTAGAAAATGTTTTTGCACTCATTCATGGTTATATACGGTTACATTTCAAATATAATTTGTAGTGCAGGTGAAAATGTTTTTATCAGGATGCCTGGTGTTCAGACTGCCCAAATTTTGTAACATCTGAACTGTTAACTTGCTCATATTTAGATACTGGGTGTCCCAAAATGCAATGTTAGATATTTCATTCAAATGACAAAGTTTTTTGAAAGGCAAAGCTCAAAGTAGATTTTCAAGTCAAAATTACGTCACCACTCGTTCGTATTTTGAACATAGAAGCAGGTTTTAAAATTAATTTTATCCTTTCTAAGTTAGATGAAAAATTACTTTTTGAATTTCGTAACAAAGTTACGTTCAGCAATAAAAAATAAAACAATTATTTGAATTTCGTAACAAAGTTACGTTCAGCAATAAAAAATACTTTGTTGCGCATGTAACTTCGGACTGATATAACTTGATAATGATTCAAACCTGAAACATTGTTCATTTTCAATTCAATATTTTATGATTTTCAACAACTACTGTGTGCTAATGTCAGTGGTGATCTTTATTTCAAAAGTGTGCTAACCATTTCACTCCGGTAAGGGCCATGTGGCCCATTGACCAACAACGTAAAGTGTCATATTTTCAAGAGTTAAATGCGGGCATATCTTTATATTAATTTCAGAAATTTCAACGTAAGTTTATTATATAAATTAATTTAGTTGGATGTGCTACCCCCTGCAAATTAAAAGTTGCAAATGATTTGCCTGTTTTGCAGAAATAAATCCGGGCGTGAAAGGGTTAAAACCTCAATTTTAATCTTTTGTAAATTGGTATCGAAACAATCTTTTCCTTTTCAGTTATTGAAACTGCCAAGAGTTCCCAATGCACTGAGCATTTTGAATGATTATTTGGAGTTTTGCGAAGCAAATGATGAAAACAAGGCTGACAATCAAAGCCAGGCTTGTCAAAGTACAAGGTATGTTTGCCTTGAATTTGAATTTCTACTCCCATTCGTTTTGTTCAAGAAAATATTAAATTTTATTTCATTTTTCATAAAGAAAATGTTAGTATCTCTAATGCTGTAAAACTCGCCAAATTTTCAGAACCTTTACCCTAAATTTTTCACTACAAATTTCTGGAAAAATTTAGTAATTTTAAAGAAACTACAAAGAAGATTTTAAAATCAATGGGAGTTAATGTAGTTTCCACATCCTCATTGATCTGAATGATCCCATTATTTGAGCATTTTGAATTAAACGCTCTAAAATGAAGAACCTTTGTACTTCAAAGCACAGGGGTTCTTATATGTGGGCTTTGAATTGACTTTGACAACAAACAACAACATTGATTTAAGTTTTAGAAAAGAAACTCTTGTAATCTGGTTCTCGTTGCTGAAAACACTCTCGTAATGGGTCTGGTTTTCGTTGTAGAGGACACTCTTGTAATGAGTCTGGCTCTCGTTGTAAAGGACACTCTTGTTATGAGTCTGGTTCTCGTTGCAGAGGACACTCTTGTAATGAGTCTGGTTCTCGTTGTGGAGGACACTCTTGTAATGAGTCTGATTCTCATTGTGTACTGATTCTCATTCTAATGCGAATGTGCTTAAATTTTCTTTTAGTCTGGACGTCGTGCGAGAGGTTGTTCAAGGCTTGCAAACATATCTAAACTTTACGTTATCAGCACTTCTTCTCTACAATTTCGAGAGAGAACAATACGACAGATTATTTCCCCCAAGGAAGATGGAAGATCCGCTCTCCAAACCGGCGGAAAGAACGTTAAAACTTAAAAGAAAAACTGAAACATTGAAAATCAAAACGGCATCTGAACTGAGGCTAAAAGTTTCTAAATTAAAATCAACTGAAGAAAAAGTACCACAAGTGGCCCAAACACCTCCAAAGCGAAAGTACACAAAAAGACAGTATTTACTACCTCAAAATCAAGGAGAAAAACGAAGAAACACCAGAAGCCAACACTCACTATCTGAACATAAAAACGAATCTAGATCAGTTGCCACAAGGCGAAGCACCTCCTTGTCGTCTCCAGATGCAGCAAGCAGTAAAAAGGAATTCCTGCCTTCATTACCGAAACGAAGAGGTAGACCTAGGTTAAAGCGAAATATTCCAAAAAAAGAAGAAGAAAATCCTTTAGAATCAGAAGTGAAAAAAGTTTGTGAGGTTTGTTCTTAATTTCCTATCTCTTTCACGCTCGTATTCATTTATATTTGACAAACAAATCCTATTTAACTTTCATTTTGCAGGGGATAGCACATACAAACTAACGTGATTAACAAAATGAGCTCACGTTGAATCACCTGAAACTAATATAAAGTTCTGTCCGCGTTTACCTCCCAAAACTGTGACATTTTACGTTGTTTAGTAATGGGCCATATGGCTTTTCCAGGGGTGAAAAGGTTATTCATTTCATTGCTATCCCTCATATGTTTTTACTTTTTCTCATTACATTAAGTCCCTTGACGATAACAGGGGTTCTTCAAAATTGCAGCAGCAATTGCAGAGTCAAAGTTTCCAGTTGATTTTGAGAATTCTTTTAAAACAACAGTTCAACAAAATCGCTAACATCTTCAGACTGAATTAACCTATCTTGTCAAAATAAATTTGCTGTTATAACCTAGTCCTTCAACAACATAGTGGTATCTGATTGATTATAATTTGCACGGTTTTTTGTGGCCTAATCCTACCATTTTGAGGACACTCTTGCCTTAACTGTTGCAGTTTTTTTTATTGTTCTTGTCATTTACCAACAATAGGTTGAGAAAAGTATTGAACCAAAAGTATTAATAACTGAAGATTCCGAAGTAAAAGAGAAAATAAACGAGGAATTGGCATCGTGTTCCGTTCAAAAGGACGAACGATTGCCGATCGACATACTACCTCATGTTCCAGAAAATAAGACGATGAATGTTTCTGAGTGCCCTTGCGATGAGTCAGTTAAAAAACCTGAGGAAAATATTAAAGAAGAAGTTGAATCGTTGAAATCTGAGGACCAAGAAGAATCGATTGGAGGTAAGTTTGGAAAAATATAACATTTACTTTTTGATCAATTTATTTTTCATTTTGCCTTTTCAATATCATTTAATACGTTGTCGAATGTTGAAGCAGTCTTTATCAAGATTTTTTACAACAACCAATATCGGGTATATGCTTCTTGGGGCTTTATTCATTATTTCTGTTATTTGCACATTATTTTTTTAATAATTTTATAAATTAAATCATCTCCCCCTTTGGATGACAAATTATTCAATGAAAAATACCAGAAATTAAAGAATTAACAGGGGAATATTCTTCTTTTTCTTCTTCTCTCTAGGCTCATTACTTTCCTCAGATTCTTCTTGTTAAATTTTCAGATTCCTCTTGCACTAATTCAAAACAATTCAAAATATTGATCAAAAGTTTTCTCATTGAGTCTTCAATTCTTTTGTACGGCGATAAAAAGTTGCCATTTGAAGTAAACAAATCTGTCCTAGAATCTACTATCTTGTATATTTCAAAAACGGAACGTTTCGTATGATAATATGATCCTGATAATTAAATACGCCTAAATCTTGTGCTTAACTCGCTTATATATATATTTATTCCTTAGTTTAGTAACGTACCTGTAATTTCTTATTTTAAGTATCTGTATTCATTGTAATATGAATTATATGTATGTGTAGCATCGTGTAGTTGTTAGCCTAGTTGCATGTCTGCATATAAATGGCCATGGGGCTGTCATTGTCTTTTACTCCTCATGGCATCGTCCCTGTAGTGTTGCATATTAATTAGAAAATATAGTAGAATGTAACTTGTATCGCAATATCTTTACGAATATATATATATATATATAAAAACCTTTATCATTTCGAACTAATTCCTTTGGTTGGTCCCTCGAGGGTCAGACTTGGTCCAAGTCTATTTTGTTTCGTGATCAGTAAAATATAAAATATGTTACTGGGGAGGAGAGACCTCTGGAACGAAATATTTCGTTCTTATTTTCTGAGGTCTTTTCGTTCGATCGAGTTTGAGATAGTTCGGTATTAGTTCGAGATAACGAATGTTTGATATATCGCGGGACATTTCAACATTAAGGGTTAGAGTTACCGGGAGTACACTGTACTACAAAGATATGATGCATTGATTGTTTTTGTAAAATCGGGCATTAACGAACAATGAAATATTTCTAGATGCGGGAAGTGCATCTAGAACACTTCGTCCTCGAAGACCAATGCTGATGCCAATGATAATGCCAACACTGTTGCCTAGACTTTCACCAACGAAGGACTCTGCAAAGGAACAAGCATCAATGCCCGTTGGCACTTCTGCTAATACCATGAACAAGGATAATATCAAGAATGATGCTTCTGTGGTATGTTGAGATGCTTTTATGTAGCTTGACGTAGAGCCTGCTTAGCTTTAGACTTGCCCCAAGTTTATTTCTTTCTTAATCTGAGAAAAGGAACTGAAGGAACTTGAGATAACTTACAATATTTATTTTTTTCCTCCTCCTTATTTTTTTCTTCCGAATTTCCTCCGTTTGTTGTTGGATCAAAAAGACATTCTCAGTTCTCAATTTGCTTTAAAAGAAAATAGACTTTGGGCAAGTCTATCTTGTCTTATAATTACGCCATTGTTTACTTCATGGATGGAAGATATTTTTAAATACTTACGACCTAGCCAATTTAATTTACAAACTTTTTACTAAATATTTAAAAATTCATATTTTAAACCATGCAACTTTCCAGATTAAGTGAAATTTACTGCAATGTTATTTGTGGAAAGTTTCCTGTTGTATTTTGTTGGAAATAAATTTTTATTTTTTAGTTTTGTGGATGTTAGACCACAGTCGAAATAATAACACACACCATCTCTAGATGTATGACAAATATTATGCGTTCTTGAAATACAGAAAATATCTTTTTGGAACGAAATACAGAACTTTCGATTGTCATATATATTCAGTAAAACCTCGCAAACAAGAACATAAGCAAATAAAACCTTTTTTTTAAATACCCGCAGACAGATACCAACCAAAAACAGGCTGATTTCTTTGCATGTCTTTAATCAGTTTTTTCAACTCAATGAATTTATTTGATATCATAAGAGATAAAACTAAAGAAGAGTCTATCCATACTTCAATGTCAGAATTTATCCATCAGTAGTTATCTTCAATATCGGAATTTATCCATCAGTAGTTATCAATATTATTAACAATATGAAATTAACAATTGTTTTTTGTTTAATCTGTAGATTGAAAATCCACTGGTAACAAAAACAGAATGCCCAGATTCACCGCTTACATTATTTCCATTCAGCGCTGAAGATTCTAAAAATCCCGCAGAAATATATGGAGCGGAACACTTGCTCAGGCTCTTTGGTACGTTCTTATAGAAAATTTCAGGTCAAAATTTTTTTAATCTCCAAAATAGCCAGTTACTGCTCCACATTCCTTCGCAGCTCCTTTTATTAGTCTCATTTTACAAGAACTTGTAATTTGAAAACAATTTGAAAAATTTCTCAAATTTTAAATTCAATCTAAAAACTTTGCGAAGAATTTTTATGAATAAACCACCTTGTCTCTTTGCTATTTTAACCGTATCTCTTTTGCGAAACGCTGCGAAGGAGTTTGCCATGGCTGAATAAATTACTAAATTCTCGTTTGCTGCGTCAGTGAATTGATTTTTCTATTTTTTTATTTCCTTCATTTGAGGCCCGTATTCCTTACAAGGTATGTTAATGAATTGGGGACTTTTTAAAATTTCGTCATTTTACCAGAACCGTTGTATAAAAAATGTCTACAAATTTTAAAGATATTGTTTTTTTGCAATTTAAAAAATTTTAGATTCGGGAGCGGGAGGCATAATTGGAAGGGGGGCGTATATTAGGCTTTTATCAAATTTGCCAGCATATAATCTCGATACTGATATTTTGCAATTTTAAAGATATTGTTTTTTCTCGATACTGATATTTTGCAATTTTAAAGATATTGTTTTTAAAAACCTTTAGATTCGAGATCGGGAGGCGTAATTGGAAGGGGGCGTGTATTAGGCTTTTATCAAATTTGCCAGCATATAATCTCGATACTGATATTTTGCAATATTTTCTCAGTTAAAATGCCGTCAATTTTATCTCGAACTGAACTTGATCGCAAGAAGCTGGGAATGCTGGTTGACCACTTGGAGAAATTTTTAAGGTAACTTGTTTTTTAATATACGAGCACCGGACAAAATTTACTCTTAAAACGAATTGTTTAAAGTGCTTATGCAACCAAATTTTCGACCTCGATTTTATTGTATTTTATGAAAATTTGATATTTTCTGAGAAG
>JAYJMH010009729.1:0-23993 GCA_036873815.1 Phacellophora camtschatica
TTACCTATTGTTCTCTTTAAGAAATCAGCCTGGAGGTTCTTAAAAGTGTGTTTCTTATATGCGGGTTTTTACTGTACTTCGAGTTTTTGTACTTCAATGTACTTTGAGAAATTTCAATGCATTTTTTTTCCATGCCATGCGTGCAGCCCCCTTAAAATGAAAACTTATAATGGGTGGCTAAAAAGGTTTACACGTTTAAAAATTACACAAATTTGAATTAATTATCAATTTTGATTATTTTGCGGAATTGTGGAGAAGAAGGGCCCAATTAATTTTTTACAATGTTGAATATTGTAGTAGCACCCTTAATCTCAGTAAAATTTCGCGTTTGTAAACGACCTGGTATGGTTTTGATTCATACTATGACAGGCTTTATGAAACGTAAAGTTTAATATTTTATTCTCACTTCGATTTCTCTCATTCTACTTGTCTTTCATTCCATGTTTTTATTTTGTCACATAGTAAAAATTTGGAATGTAAGACAGGTGGAATAAAAAAATTCGACATAAGAATCAGATAAAAACTTTACTTTTCCTAAAAGGTCGTGATGTTATCATACGGTTCTGAATAATCCTAAAATCCATTTCTTTGCCATTCCCATCATTTGGTGTTGTTGCAAGAGTTAGGGAGCATCCATAAAGTATGTTCTTGCTAATTTGACTAATTTGTTTAATCCTGGATCGGGGGTGAGCGCTGAGAAAATGAAAATAGAGAGGGAAATTTTTTTTCTTTTTTAGAGACTGGTGCCTGAGGTGAAACAAAGAAGTAACAATGTTGTTTCTCTTTTCCCTTTCAGTTTGCACGCATATCTTCAATTGCTTTAGAAACCCATGCCAATTTGCCAGATGCAATGGTTATTCAGGCGCAACATGCAAAGCAAATTACTGTGGAGGCTGCAACGCTGAATGGTTTATTGGTGGTCAGAAGGTCACTTGCAAAAAATCAGGACTGAAATCAGACATTTGATTGTTTTTACAAAACTTGATATTTCATGCATTTGAAAAACGCTTTTATTACATTTTTTGTTTGTTAAAATTTAAAGTAGTAGCCAATTTTATACCCTGGGTACCAGCCTTTTCAGAAAGAAACTGAAATGTGTACGCTCGCTGTTGATTGGTCAGCTACATAGAATGGGAACGAGGTTATGTGCTCTTCAGAACAGACTTTCATTATTTTTACTGAAAGGCTGGTACCCAGGGCTCCAACTTTACAAAACCACAATCAATCATTTGAAATCAGTATTACAGTAAAATGTCAGAGTCTAGAAAATTACCGAACTTGTTCCCAGACACATATTAATATTCCATTGCAAACCTTTAAATTTTGCCATGAAATAGATATTGTTTCTCTATAAGCAACACAAGCTTCCCGTTGAGCCTCGTTATTCCAGGAGGATGGTACATATCCCACGGTCGGACGGTGGTGTGCAACTGAGATTTCGTAACCCCAACCCACCCATCTTTAATGTATAAAATGTTCGTCAAATTTCCAGATTAAGGACAAACATTAAGGACAATGTATTGTACCTAACCTAACAATAAAGTATTTTTGCTAAAGATCGTACAAATTGTTAGGGAATATACTGCCTTCAAAGCCTTAATGGCGGCACATACCCGTGTACCCACATATTAAGGTGTGCCTCCGGGTTCGGCATTGCTTGCTTTTAGTGATTCCCAGGCTGGATGTTGATTACGCGTTGCTAATCGCACTGGAAGATCTGAAGAGGGAATAGGAGGAAAATGTCACCCTTCAATCATGAAGCAATGGCTTTGCGCTAGATTGGTTTAGTACTGTACCTTGTAACAATAATATTATTGTGGAGTGATTCTATTATTGTTAATATCCACAAGGAAAAATTTCAGAAAAACATGCTAGGCAGTTGCTTAGCTGTTGCTTAATTTTTCATTTTTGGTGAAAATTCAGCCCGTCGTTGCTGGTATAAGGTGTTGCTTATCAAATAAAGCGTGTATGTTCTTTCTTTATAGTTGGTTTAAAATATAGCTACATTAACATTCTAGGATGTAATGTAGCTAATTCATACCAACTAGGATAATTAATTACATAGATATATTACAAGTATAACATAACATCTAAATGATTAGCTTAAATTACAACGAATACATGTTTGAAAAACGATAATGTAAAACAATAATTAGCTTCAATAAACTGTATCACACGAAACCAACATTTTGGATATTGTAATTTGGTTCCTTCTTCGCAAATTGATGATGTTTCAAAACATTTCATTTACAAAAGTTGGATTTGTGCCCTACCTTGACCTACCTTTATAAATTTCAATTGCAAGTGTTTGTAGATTTTTCTGATGTGAAGTAATGGTGGGGTAATGGTACTACTTTTCGTTAGTAATTGTTCGAACTTGATTGGTAATCTTTGTATGCTACTCTTAATGCTTTTTCGTGTATCTTTCGTGTATCTATGCGGTTATTACTTTTTTCTGCTAAAGAACATTCAAACTAGGGGACAGTAGTTAAGAAAAGATAATAAAGCTTTTCTTTATAAAAGTATACGTTTTGTTTCAACGATAGATGAGGTTACTCGAGCTAATTCATTCAATTTTTTTATGCTTCCTTGCAAAATTCCTTGATATATTCATCAAATTAAAGTTGGTTGTGTTTTGTTACTCCGATTTAGTAGTTTTACATTATTTGCTTCATTGATAGAAGATGCATCGCTTATGTTACGTGTCTGTAGTAGCAGATTAGTTTGATTGATTGTGTTTTAAGGTCTGTTAACGGGAGCTGAACCATGACTCTGTGTATGGTAACTTATTAATTTTGTATTAATTAGGGTCAATGTATGGTTTTGGATTTAAATAGGTTTATAAGATACCAATTCATAGCATATCTTAATGATAGATTTATTCAGGGTCAAATCTTCTATTTTCTATTCACGATAACAAGAAAAAAAACGTTACTCTTTTTATTGTCATTCATTACAAAAAATTTTAATTTATACTTATACTTCATTAAAAGAAATTTGATAAATGGTAAAATTAAGCTTTGGGTTTTGCAAATATTATGCAAAACCGTGAATATGAAACTTTTCGTAAACACATCTATTAAATAGCCTGATAGCATACGAGTAATTTGTGACCTCGATTATTAAAAACGCAAATGTAAAAGCTGTGATATCGACATCTATATTTAAAGTTTTTTTCAATGAAAACAACGTGTTTTCCTCCTAGATGAAAAAGTGTCATCGATTTCAAGTCGGTCTGTTTTCTTCTTTTCAAATCTGGTAAGCAAAAGACTAGATAACCAAGAAAACAAAGGTAACATCATCTTTCTAGGATTTCCCTAAAAACAAACTTTAAATTCTTAATTTTCAGAGTAAAAATGTATCTTTGATTCCTTTATTCTTTTGTGTCTCTCATTGAATGAACAGTAACATTTTTGCTCAAAATTGTAGTTCTATAGAAAAACAAGAATGATAGAAATTTTGCTTTACTTAAGTTAAATTTTGACGAGCACGAATGAAAATAACGTTTCACGAGAAATAGTTGCTTCAAAACACGAAACATAATGACTCACAATAACGCTGCACGAAAATATTAATGCCCCACTCCTACATGTTTCCTGCGCCCGAAATGTTTATTCTGATTATTTCAAAAATTTCCCATTTTTGTTTCATGACTCAAATGATCGGCATTTATTTGCGCAGGCTTTTCACAAGTGATTTCACAATTTCAATAACACTAGTCAACACATTTAACCACAAATAGAACTGGGTACGAATTACGTTGTCAAGTAACAATGAAAAAGCCGCTGACCAAATTCGTTGAAGCTGAATGCAGCGCCGCCCTGTACCCTTTTCTTGTCGATGCGAAGAGAATCGTTGTCCAGTACATCGTCTCCTAGTGCAGGACACTGTAGGTGAAGTTTATTCTTTCAAGGAACTTTTCCAAGATCAACCAACTACTTTTTTTGGACAGTAACACCTTCACGAACTTTGCACCATTATTTCTTTTTAGATTGTTAAGCAACACCCGCCCACCAGACGAAACAAGAAGGCCTGATTGACTTCACATATTGCTGGCAGACACCGCGACTTTGCTTGTGGGAATCAAGAATATTCAATGCTGAGTTTACTTTAACCTACAAGGCAAATATGACTTTAGGATTTCTACCATCGAGTGGTTATCTCGAGGGACAGAAGACTGATATGAACATGGAAGGAAAAACTGGCAGGGTGAGTTTAACTTCATGATTGTGTGTGGCTGCCCCACATTCTCAGATTCTCGATTTCTTGTTCGATTCTCTGCCCTGCCCTTGCTTGCTTGCTTGCTGTCTTTCACATTGTAGTGTCAAGGCTGGGTGAGCAACCAACAGACCCAGCATATGCCCAGTCTTATCTTTTATGCGAAACTTTGCTGTTTGTATGTCTAATGGTTTGTTACTCTCATGCATAAAATAAACGCAAAAAAATAAAGAGGGAGTTGACAATTTATTTCTGCGAATCAGCAATTGTACCACTACCAGGCCTAGCCACACTAGACTAGACTACAACTACCAGCTAACTATAGAAAACTCACAGCTGCACTTGTCAAAATGTCTATATAGTCTACACGACAATAAATCTTGAATTTTCAACGCCTTTTGGTTTTATTTGTTGGTTTGGTATGTTATGTACATGCCAGACTGTAAAGTAAGGCCTGATTTTGCTTCCGTTTTCTGTCCGCCCATTTTTTAAATCAAAGGAATTTTCTGCACATATTTTGTCAAAAATTTGAAGGGTTCTCCGCATATTTGCTGTTGGAATCCTTCAAAATTAAGCAAAATTGAGGTTTTGATAATATATCTTCTCTTATGCATAAAGTGGTAAAATTTCTGCACAAAATATCTGGCTTTGACAATTTTTTCTGCGCCAATTTCGAAGGTTTTAACTTACATTCTCTGTGCAAAATAGAAACTTTACAGTCTGGTGTGTATGTATGTATTTTATGCCACAAATTAAACGTTTTACAATATGATTTAAAAAATAGAAGTATATATATATATATAAATATTACAGGCAATGTATGATTTAATTATTTTTCATATTTTTACCCCCTAATTTTTATTCCATAATGGTCCTTTAGAGACTTCTGGTGAAAGAAATAGTTTTCTTTTAGATGAAAGAAAAATGTTTATTTCTATATTTAAAAAGAAACAAAAAAAATGATATATATTATTTTCAAAACTATTATTTGAGTTTTACTCGTTAGAGATCTAGAGTGAAATGCTGCCTTTCAGCTTAACATGTGCCCTTGGTTTTGCACTCACTTGCCAAGAGGCATTTCAAGGCAAGAGGAGTTACAAAAACTTTTGAGGGAAACATTTTTGCTTGGTGTTGGCTATATGGCCAAATATAGAAATCTGACTCCAGCATTAATATTTAGTCCCTTTGTGGCCAGCTATTAAACCAAAACGAAGTTAAGCAATTTCACTCAAACAGTTTTTGCAGTCAAAATCTCTCACAAAATGTTCAGCTTTATTTCATCATGAAATCAACATCACAAATACTACAGTGAAAATTGACATTGAGAACTCTTGTATGGATGATTTTTTGATTGGTTTCAGTCTTGAAAATTGACAGTGAAAACTCTTGTATGGACGATTTTTTGATTGGTTTCAGTCTTGTATGGACGATTTTGTAAAACTCTTGTATGGACAATTTTGTGATTGGTTTCAGCCCTACAAAACACTTTGTGGTCCCTGTTTGTATTAACAGTTGACATTGCAATTATTAGCACAGTTAAGATTTGCCAGAAAATTAGCTTGAAATTAAACTTGTTCTCATCAAGTAATCCACATACTGAGAAGTCTAACTGCTGTTTTCGTCATCGTGGTATGCAGCTTCTTGGCCTTAAATAAGACTAAGAGTCTCCTTCAGCCTCCCCTGGGAAAGTATTTCTGCAGCATTACCTGCACAAAAAATAATCTTTGTCCTGAAAAATGATCTTTGTCCTCAAAAATAATCTTTGTCCTCAAAAATAATCTATGTCCTCAGAAAATAATCTTTATCTTAAAAAATAACCTTTGTCCCAAAAAATACTCTGTGTCCCGAAAAATAATCTAAAAATAACCTTTGTCCTTAAAATTTATTAAAAGATAAGTTGTACTCAAAATTTAAAATTTGTCTCATAAAAATAAAATTTGTTCCAAAAATGTACTGTTTCTCTGGCACTTGTGCAACTTTTATCTTTTTTTTACTACAACAATCATGTGAAGAGCAACCTGAAAAGAATCATGGTCTTCAGACTTTTCAAACCAGATACATAAATATGTTAAGAATGAGTCTTTGTCTGTAATTTTTATTTTATTTTAAGGAGCTTTGTCAGGGGCAAATTTGTGACCTCCAGATACACAAAGATGGATTTTATTCTTGCTCTTGAAAACGTTTTTTTGGAATGTTCGTTGAATGTTTTACACTTCCATTGTGTGAGTGTGACATGGTGCTATTTATTGTTTGAGAACCATAACTTCCATTGTTGTGATTTCTTTTTTTCTCCTTAAAAGATATATATATATATGAATGATGTTTTAAATTCAGTTGCAATTTCCTGCCAATGATCAAGGCAGGATGGTGGAGCATAAAATTAAATATGAGGGAGTTTTATAGATATTTATAAATTAAAATACATAATTACAGATACTCATAAATTCATCAGCAGGAAGGAAAACATGATCATTTACACTTCACAACTTCAATCCATATACATAATTGAAGAAATAACAAAACAAGAAAGGGGCAATTGCTTCTGAGTATTGTGTCTTATACCATCTTATCTGATAAAGATCTTCCCAACTAAGCTTCTTGTACTGCCTCTCCATAAAATTTGTTATCAATGGATTATAGTCACAAAGTAGTTCAAGGGCTAAAGTCATGCCTGTTACATATTTTCTTAATTTTACATTTTAAGTTACAGCCCGGACTTGTCAAGCTATGCTTTTCTTGGGTCGTGAAGAATACATTCTTTTTTTCAATTATATTCCCTCTACTCCATTGTGGTATATGATTATATTCTACAAAGAAATTTATTAATTGATTGTGGAAATTCACAAATTTGTGTTAAGGTGGTGTTTATTCTACCTTTGTTTCAAGAATGAGCATACATTTTGTTTTCAAAATACGTGATCTTGATATTTAGATTTGTAAACATACCATTGTATTTTGAGTTGCATTGCTGCATACTCAAAAAGCTTTTTGAAAAGATAAATTTATAAGCAAGATTTCATACTCTAAAAATAGTTTTAAAAAAATAGTCACAATACCAAATAGCAAAATTTTTAAAATTTTTAACAAGTGGTTAGTCCGTGATGTGATCATGTTAAGTTAACTGTTAAGTGTAAGCCCTTCAGTTCACCATCCCTAATTCAGTGAATAATTTTTTTTGATAACTTAATTTCAAGTTACTTTCATTAGTTTATTTAATTTTGACATCTTTTTTTGACAACACAATTTTGAGCTACCGTACTTCCATAAGTATTTTGCTAATTTTCTACTTTTTTTAGTTGTATAATATTGCAAACGCTGTGCCATTATGTTTTGTTTCAAATTAATATTTTATGCTACCTGATATTGATATGTTGTGCTTTGTGTATCTTTGAATATGCAATTGTTTATACATTCATTGCAGATTGTTGTGTCATGGAACAGGTTTGCAAGGAGTCTCAGAGAAGCATTTGAAATTTATGTGGAAACAAAACAGGTATGCATACATCATTATATTTAAATATATTTGATACTTGTCAATAGGTTTTCTTTATTTATTAGAATCTAAAATCATTGATTGTGTTGGCTAGAAACAAATATATATATATTTGTGTTTGAAGATCAGTATGGCTATCAAATGTTGCTGCATATAAATTTCCAACCAACTAATAGTTTACTAACGCAAGAATATTAAAGTATTAATTTAACATTGGGGACATTTCATACATGATATCATCAAATATTTTCACAATTTTTAACCCTACCTATCAGAAATTGGGTAAATAATACTAGTTAAATAAACACAGAAATTTTTTTAATTAAATTCAACCCCATTTGGGTTTTATGGAATATTCAATTTTATTGTATCCCCCAAGTGTTGGTTTACAACACACAACTTGATTCCACACATTGTTTCAAATCAATGAAAAAAATTCTGCTAAAAAGTGAAGCTAAAAATTTCTGCCAAGGCATTTTCAGGTATGTAGAATTCAAAAATTAGGACAGAAACAGCATATCTGGCCTTTTCAAAATCTAAAAAAGTATCTAACAATTGGCCTTCCCCCCTCTCTCCCCAAGAGGCAGAATTTTGACATTTTCAAGAATTATGACTCTACATGAAATTATGATGAAAAAGAGTAAAAATGAGTTTTGGCGTTATGACTGCTTCAATGCACCCAAACAGGCCATCGAGGTTAACAGGCCATCAATGTCATTGTTGATGATTTGTGCTGGTTTCCTATGGTGCATGTTTTATGCAACATTTGTATTCCAATGACAACAAATGGAAGACAGTATATTATATAACTAAAGTATAACTTTAATAAGAAAGGTACAGTAGCTTGAATATTTCCAAGCTTTTCAGCTTATTGTTATCACCTGAAAACACCTTAGCACAAATTTTCAGCTTCATAGTGTTTCTGAATAAAATTCTTTATTGATTCGAAATAATGTATGGAATCATGTTGTAGCAAACCCTATCTATCTATCTATCTAGATTAATCAGTAAAATCTAGAATGGGCATCACATTGATGGGGTTCTGATCACTAAACTTGCAAACAAGTTTTAACGAAACTGAAAATGAAAAATGAAACAGCTATAAACTGGAATGGGTATGATTTACCTGGAATGAAGGAATAAAGGAATAAAGGAATAGCCTCAAGACCAGATTCTTTTTTCGAAAAGGTCGATCTCATTTAAAAATAACTTACTGTCCATGAGACGCCAGTTGAGCAAAGGATCGTACACAAATGCTTCTAGCACTGCCATAACACTGTCTTTATTTTCACGCAGTACTTGCATTACACTTTGACATGTAAGACGGTAATTTCCATCAATGCCAGTGACCTATTTCAAAATAGTATAATAAGGTTATTTAATTTAAGTTTTGTTTGATTTTTAAAATGTCTTAACTCTGACTGTTTATTTTGACAATTGAGAAATTTGTGTCACGCTCATAAAGTACAATATAATCATATAGTCTTTGGAGTCAGTGAGAATTTGTCGTTGGCTGTATCAATTTATCACTGATTAATGATCAAACTGATCACTTGATTATCAACAATGCAAACTGATTAGCTATTCATTAAATGTAAATAAATCAACTAGTGCATAAAATGCTAAATTAGCTAATGTTGTATCTAGCTTCTATGCCTATATATTCTAAATATTATATATTCTACACCTAAAATTCAAGAACGTTAAGAAACTTTGAGATTTGAAGAATTTCTTACGTTTCTTTTCAAAATCAAAAAATTATTCTTATAAATATTACTAAAAGTAAAAGATATAACAAAATATGTATGAATTATTTCTAGTACATATTTCAGGCCTCCAGTCACAAAGCAATTTTAGTTACTCTAAAGTAAGACAATTGTGTAAATTTTGCGGAGTTATTTTCAAGTTATCCTCAGGTTCTCCTCAGTAAAAAGTTTGTAAATGAATGCAATGCAAAATTGTTCTAATGCTGGTACATAATTGCTTTTTAAATTAATTCAAATTACTGTACAAAATTAAGCTGTCAAAAAGCATTGAAAATTACCTCCATAGCATTCGTCAGCATTCTCGTCAATCTATATGGAATCTTTTCTGGAAATTTTTCACGAGTCATTGCAACCTTTAAAGGAACAAATCTAGATGTAACGTTCAGTTTAAACTTAAAAAGAAATCTTAGTAAGCGTAAAAAAAATCTTAAAAGCTTCAAAAGTTTATTAATCCTTTCCCACTCGGACGTGTTCGCAATCAGCAAATAAATTTCATCCAACTATTTCTGCAGAAGTTTGCATAAGCAAATAATCTTACTTCAAAAAGATAAAATATCCTTCTGTATTCACCCTCTTAAAACATGACATTTCACTTTGATCATTAAAAAATACCATGTAACTTATCAGAAATGAAAGAATATAAATATCTATCCAGAAAACCCTAAGAAATAAAGATATACGTAACATTTCACCCTGTTTAATGACCATTCAATCCATTGAATTAGATGAATTTTTCAAAGCTAAAATTACGATGTTAAAATCACTCGAGCACAAAAAATGTCTTTCAAAGTGTTAATCCATACTACCCCCAATGACTAGCATATTCTTACCTCAAAACAATCTCCAAAATCAATATGCAATATTTTACCAGACATCCTATCCAACATCAGGTTTGATGGATGTCTGTAAATTAAAAATCGAAGTTAGTTAATTAAAAAACATTATAAAAAAATTTCTTTATCTTCTGGTAATATAAACCTTTATCTCAATTCAGTAGCAACTTTGAGAACTACGTAATTAATTGAACAATGAAAATATATTTTCTATATTCTCATACTATAAATTACCATACAATATCACGTACAGCTATTACATATATATACATCACATATTTAACCATAAACTAAAAAGTATCTGAAAATTAAAAAATTGGTTGATAGAGTATGTATAATAAATACCACTATTCTTGGTGTATTAAAAATTTATAAAGTCGCTGATAATTTATAAAGTCGCTAATACAATAATTTTATTTGAAAAGTAATTCAGATCTGCTTGATCTCCAAACTCTTGACTTACGCTTGTTACTGTAAAGCCCACAAACAATTACAGTATGAGGCCCCGCAATTAAGAAACTGATTTTTCCCATCGTTCTTCTGGGAAAATGAGCCAAAAAGTTTCTTATCAGTGGCTTTTTAAATGCGGGACTTTGCTGTATGCTTCATTTACAACATGTGAATTTTTCTGTAAAATTAAAAACGAGTGTGCAGCTAACAGTAATTCACGACAGGTGCATACAGGAAAAATGTAATTTTCGTTCGCTGGTCTGATAATTTGACGACAATCGATACATCGATATTGTATTGTTTCATAAATTAGGAGTAGTTCGAAAAATGTAGATCAATGCATTAACCACTGACCTGTCTCCCAGTCCAAGAATATAGCCAACCATAGACATGACTGCAAGGGATCTCGTGTAGTTTGTTCGACGATCAAACCATACCTGCAAATAAGGAAAACAATACAGAGGCATGCAGCTACAAAATATTAATTTAGCGAAGAAACTATTTATTCAAAATTGTGTCATCTGTGCATTTGGGCCTGCGTATACACGTTTTTATAAGAACAGCTAGCATCGAATTCAACATGGATTAATACAAATATCATGTTTCTTTTCTTGCAAACAAAATGTAAATTTTTAACTGGAATCATTCCAGAGAAATCTGACAATAACAGCTGATTAATTTGAAATTGATAAAAAAAACCGTTGAATTCTGAAAGTCAAACCAGTGTGACAAATGATCATTAAAAGAATTAAAGCTCGTTTTTTAAACTTGAAAATTCGCTGTGAATATTATTTTACATTTAGGGAGTGTCAAGTAAACTTAAACGCATATTACTATTTACTATAGGAAATAAAACAAATATTATTGCTTCTCTAAATGTAAAGACAACATCGTCTTTCAAGTAAATTTATCACATGGCATAATAATAATTAATTTACGCATAATAATTTCTGGTAAAACATTTTAATAGAATTTTCAGTGTAAATCTAATATAATTGAAGAGACTTTATACCTCTGAGCTTGGACTCTTAAGCCAAAGAACCTTTGCCAGATCATCACCATTTGTATTTCCTAAAGCATGCTCAAATACTTCAACTTTCTGCATCAATGTTAGGTGATCATAGCCTGGTGCCATCTGCACATAGGAAGAGAGATTCAATAAAGAATATATCAAAAATGAAAGTGAGTCATCAAATAAAACGTTTGTCTGCTGTACATCATTAAAAATTGGTTTGGAAAGCAAGCTTCTTATTGGAGAAGCATGCATATATTTTCTCTTTCATTTAAAAGTTGATTTGTTGCACGATGGGGAATGTGGACACTTTTTCTTTGTTACGTACCTAAAAAACATTTTATGGTTTTTACTTCTGGGGAGGAAGATGTTTTTTACCTCTGCGGAGGAGGATGTTTTTAATCTTTCTTGAAAGCTCTCCTGCAGTTACTCCTCCAGACGTAAACTCAAAACGTCATCCTCCGTAGAGGTAAAATATCCTCCGCTGACGTAAATTTTTTTTAAATCTATAACAAAGAAAAAGTGTCAACATTGCTCATGGTTTCACATTTTGAATACAAACAATCAATCTAAAATATTATAAGATAAAAATTCTGCAAGGTGATTGGCAAATCTCAAAATGTCAACAAACTCATAACTATGTCAAACGAAAAATTCTCTTATCTTCTACTTTGTTGAATTTTGTCATACTAAAAGCGAAACAACTAATGATGAACTAAAAGCGAAACAACTTTCATGGTAAGTATTAACATGACTAAACTTTGTTATGGAGACGGACAGTTTTTGGATTTAGAATGTGCAAACAAATCTTCCTGTAATGCATATACATTTGCATACACAACTCGAGATAAATATATCCGACACACATGAAAAATGCTTACCCTTAACATGATGCGATGTTCTATGTTAAGCAAGATTTTCTTTTTCTCTCGGTAATCTCTGATTAGTGTATGCAAAGTGTCACAATGTGGAACCCATCCAATAAGTCCTGAATTTGTCGATAGAGGCACTACTGCATATCTTTGAATGCTATTTTGAAGAAATAGTTTAGTTGTTAAGTGACATAAGCTAGAAATATTTTTATAAATAAGAACTGCCAATAAACAGTTAATAATTGGCATTACATCATAAACAAATACCACTAACAAAATTGTTTTGCATGTAGAAATCAAACACATGGTAAATCTAACAATGTGTTCTTTCGTGTCCCAGTGTTAGCGAGTTATTCTGTTTAAATGCTCATGTCCCAGTATTGTCCCAGCATTGTTTTAATGTCACATGCAAGTTTACTGTTTCTTGTTCTTCACAGAAACTAAAACTAGAATTGAACTGACAAAGATTCGGTCGTTCTTGAAATTTTAAATATAATAATTGCTTGAACGAAATAAAAGTTTAATGCAGATACGAAGAAAAATAACAGAGTACTTCTAAAAGAAAAGGCCACTATTACTGGCTGATCGTTGGATCCAAAGATGCTTACTTCAAAATAGTTTAAATAAAACGAAATAACAAGAATAACGCGAAACAACAACTATATAAATAAAAAAATTATCATAAACATATAATATTTACGCCTTCCACTCTGGTAAAATAGTTGCCAATAGTACAACTACAACAGTACAATTATTATTATTTGAAGCAAAATCGAATAATAAAGCCAACTAACCTTAGATGTCTCTTGAAGGTTTCAGTATCAGCCGCAAGCAGGGTGTTTACTAATCCGAAAAGCTGCATCACACGTTCATCTTGCCTAAGATCTTCATGTCCTTTCAGTAAAAACATATACTCTTGTTCGTTGCATCCTAAATGCAATAATTACAACATGAAGTAGTGCCAAGATAACTAAAACTCAGTTTAATTATTACGTCCCAAGACAATCGCAACTCAAACACATAAAACACATATCACTCGATAAACAAACTTCAGCAGGGGAAATACGAATGTAAACATTATAACACATTTGCTTTCTGCAAATTATATCCAATTATCTTCAACCTTTCCTTTGCATGCTTGTATATCAACCCCTATTAATTCTGAAATCTGTAGTGTTTTGTATTACGCCATATGGTGTTTTTAGTGGAAAATGGGTTGGTAATCAGTATATAGTGTTGCCAGTAGCATGGATGAAAAATCTAACCATCGAGCATTGCCTGGATTTGTAAATCAATCTTGTTCTGCGTTTTGTACGTCGAGTGATTTATTGAGAATACAAAAAAAATAAAATGCTCTGTACTATGAATGTTTTTATTAATTTATACACAACGTTTCGAGCATTACCCGTCTTCAGGTCTTCTCCTCTCCGTGCTTTTATGGATTAAAAATAAATTACTTGTGGCAACTTAAGGCATCGCCTTTCATTAGAGCGAAGTGAGTTGGTATCTGCATTCTTGCAAATGAAATATAAAACTAGAATATCTACGGTAAGGCCTCGCATTCAAGAAACTGATTTTTATATTGAGCCTTATTGTTTACAAATATTTCCCATTGTTTTTATGAGAAATTGAGGCTAGAAGCTTCTTATAAGTGGTCTCTTAAACCAGGGACCTTGGCGTATCTACATTTTATTGCGACGTAGAAAAGGTAGAAAGGTTTTTCTTCGAATCTCTTACCAGTTATGCTTAATTTCCTTGGTCTCTGCTTTGATGTAATCACATTCAACGTCGTGCTAACTTGTTTGATTTGCACGATTGGTCTATGCGGTTCATAAGTGCCAGGCACAGCTAGCTCAAGATCACTGCATGTTAGCAGTTTCGGTGAAACGTACTGAAGTTCCAATGACGTAAGCTAAAAAATCAACAAACTATATATATGACAAATGCAAGAAAAGAATCAAATTCTTTTTTATCCAAAAAAAACATTGTAACACTGTCGATTTCTGTTTTGGCTTTTTGGCTAAACGCAATTCCGTTTTCAATTTAAACAAACCTGAATACCTAGGTCAAATAAAATAATAAAAAAGCAAATTCTCATTCCTTCTAAATTCTCGTTCCGTTAAAAAAAACAAAACCATTTTGTACCGGGTGTCCCAAAAATAAATTGCGCTCTTTGATTGGTTATGATTCGGAAGGTAATGAGCCGATTCTTAAAATGATTCTTATAACATGTTGGCAAACGAGTAAACTGGACAGGATTGAAGAAAGTTTGATTCTACGAAGAAGTAATTGTGTTGAAAAATAGATTAAAAAATCAGCTTGATTTAATCCTCAAAAGAAAAAGGTTATATACCGAGCTTTGCCTAGAAATATATTTTCAATAAAAAGCATTTTAACTCAATCTAATTATTTAAAATAAATCTAAAAGTCAAGTTAATTGCTGACATAGAATATAACGACATTTTTGGAATAAAATTTTTAATAATCAAATCAAATGAATATAATTCTTTATTTTTAAAACTACTTGTAAAAATACTAAATTGTACATTCTATTGTACATATTGAATACAAAATTTAAATTGCATAAAAGAATTGACCTAAAAAGCTTAGTGCTGAAAAATATAATTTCACGGAAAGCTCAGGGGAGATCGATATCAAATTATAGCATTTTATTTGTATCATTGATGTCAACCAGACTTTCAGGCTAATCAAGTCACAGCATTTATAAACGTGAGATTGAAATTCTGCCACGCGATAACCCAATCCCAAAACGTGAACAAACACATAGCTGGCTCAAATTCATAACTCTCCTGTTTTAATTGAAGAATATCGAGTCACTTTAAACATTTGGCTACATGTATCCATTTAAATTACAAATAATCGAGCCAAGAGCCAAATTTCAAATGAGACTAAAAAGTACTTCAATTTCGAAAAACTAATTTTTCTTGACCATGGCTAAGCGTCTAATTTTATTTTGTCTAATCTGAAATGGTCTAATTTTATGTGCGTCTAATTTACGTCTAAAATTCCAAACTTTATGAATTCAACACAAAGATAACTCTGAAAAATATATCTACACACTAATGAGTTTACCTGAGGTAGCTGTTTGGATATCCTTCTGAACACATGATAATAAAGATCCCAAGCTTGCGTCAAATCTTTTGTATTTGCCGATCTTTGGAATTTTCTGCACCATTCTTGTGCCTCCATCAACTCCCTGCCATATGCCTATAAAACAAAAAATGCATACAGCCTAAAATGTATGCATTTATGTGTAAACATTGTTCATAATCTAAATTAGAATTTATTCCAGGTCAGAATGTAACATTTTGCCATTTCATATGTAAGTAGCTTCTCCTAGAAACTAAGTTTAAAGTTGCCTTTGACCAAATCAGAAAATATGAAACAAAAAGCAAACATGGAATGTGAAGTCAACTTTCCGTAAAATCTATCTTGATACAATAACCAAATTAAATCAATACATACAATATTAACAAAATCTAAGAAACGAAAATAGGAATGTGCAATTACAGTTAAACTTAAATTTAAACAAGGTTTGTATATACTTAGCCCTTTCACGGGTTTCTATTAAACAGGCAAAACCTTTGCAAGTTCTATTTTGCAGGGGGTAGATACAGGTTCTACATACAAACCAACTTACTACAAACGGTGAACTTATTTCATCTCTAAGTTATCCAATGGTTTGCATGTTTGGCTGATGACATAATTTTGTTTGCACAATGTCAGAAAATATATAAGATTGATCATGTCTCAGAAGGGAAATGTATTCAAAATGGATCTTTTTCAACATTTGCCTTTCTGAACATCGTCTCATTCGTTTAGATATTTAATAATCCAATTATGTAACTCATCTGTAAAATTGTTTATAATTTCAAACTTTTTCAAAACAAAATAAAGCTAAGTTTCCGTTTATTTGTGGAATATTTCAAAGAAAATTGGTCCAAAAAGTATCATTTATATCGACTGAAATTATTTGTGAGCATGTTTCAAATGAAAGTATCGTCAAAACAAAATACCTGTTGAAAAGAAGTCTCATTTAACGTTTGAGGTCCCCGTTCCATCATTTGATGCAGAGGATCCAACACAGCAAACATCCCTTTTAGATTCCTTTCACCAAAATATAATCTGGATGCTTCTTCAAGGCCTTCATGCCATAGTTCATGCCACAAAATAGCAACACGAATCAATTCTTCACTGACCTATCAAACAAATAAACCACAAAACTCAAGAGGACGGAAAAGACAACCTAAAAAACATTATTAAAAGTATACACCTTTCCTATTTTTTACTAGATCGAGCAAGATAATTGAAAGGCAAGTTTATTCAAGGCAAGGTCAAGTGCAAGTACAACGATAAAAAATTCGCCTTTCTATTCTTACAATACAATGTCAAAAAATTCTTTTTTATAGATTAGTACTTCTCGCTGTCACTATTATTAATCCCATTCCCTCTGCTGTTTGAGGTCTTCGAATTGTTTTTCCAAAAGAAAACGACATAAATTAATTGATTTCCCATTTGATGTTTGAAAAACAGAACGTTCTGATGCCCCACGAGAACATTGTAAAATCAATTGTCTTGCATGCCGTACTCGTACTAACAGAGGTGAATTTTGTAACAATAGTGAAATTGATACACTGGTTTCAAAGCGATTATCCCTCGAGAACAAAGCGAAACTTTCTCAACTGGAAAACAAAAACATCTCCTCCACAATAATGTCTGTTTTCGATTTCCAGTTGAGAGTTTTGTTTTGTTCTTGAAGGGTAATCGCTTTGAAACTAGTGTGTCAATTTCCCTATTGTTACGAAATTCGCCTTTGCTACTCGTACTTGAGCTCGTCCTGCAGCTAAAGTCTGGTTCCCACTGCGGGTTTAACGCGATTAACTCCATAGCGATAATTTCTAATCGCAATGATCCCAAATTTGAACCAGGGAGTAATCGCGAACAACGGGAACAAATGTTAATCGCGATTTTCCGGGTTTACGCGAAAATTTTCATATTCACATTGGGGATTATCACGATTAGAAATATTAACCCACAGTGGGAGCCCTACTTGAACGTCTCTAATAACAGATTCAAAACAGTATAAGCTTAATAACATTTTAATCTTTTACGAAATAAATGTTTTTAAAAAACTAATGTACAAAACATAAATCTTAATAAGCAATACGTTATTTAAACTGATTTAAATAATTATACCGGGTGGTGACCCAAAATAGTATCTCCGCTTGCAGGCTGTACCTTCAAATCTTAAATCTTTCAATTTTAAATTGTAATCAGTACAACGTTCGAAGGCAGACTGGAAATTAAAATTACCTTCATTCACGAGATTTCAAGTCAATCTAAAAGAACGCCATTCATTTCCAGTCCACTCTTTGAGCAACCTGCTTGATCTTATACCGACTTGGTTCAAATACTAAATTTACTAGTCATCATAAAAGCAAGCAGGTTGTTTTGATGTCAAAACATGTGCTTGGAATAAATGCTGTTTTTTTCAAATTTATTTGAAAGCTCAAGGATTAGTGCGATTTTATTTTCAAGTTTTGGACATGTAAACGTGGTTACAGATGACTGGATGATATCCCAAACTCTAAATTTGCCCTTTGGACGTTGTTTTGTGCACAATTTGAGATTTTTAGTCAAACGGATTTTGAGCCACAGCCCTGCAAACGCAGATAGTTTTTTAGGTCACCCGGTTTATGTAGGTTTTTTCTCCCAAAAAGATTTCTAAGAAACTCTCATCAAAACCTTTCCGTCAATAATAATAACCCATGAAATCTTTTTTTAAAACGCATTTTAAAAATGAAGATATTTTAAACAGCGAGGGTAAATCAAAAATTCTTTTAAATTGGTGCAAATTAAAGAAAACCAGAAAATATAATATATAATAAAAACAGAACCCTTAAATAGAAAAAAAAAGTCATCATACCATCATGGCCTGCTGTACAAGAATCTGACTATGTTCACACATATTCTTTAAGATTTGGTTGGCAGCATTGTGGCGTGCGGCACTGGCAGATTTGGAAGCAACTGCCAATGGGTATATCAAAGCCTATTGAAATAAAATCCATGGTTTCATAATTTTTAAACATAACTATACCATAACACTGATAAAAGAAGGTATTTATATGAAACAAGACTAGCTATGAGGATTATAATTCTGTTTTAAGTAATGTATTTTGCAAAAGTCAAAATATTTCCTTGAATTTTGATCAGTCATAATTTATTGTAATGAAATACTATTTGGTTGTAAACACGAACGAAAAATTTAACAAGAGGGAGTTCCAATAAGCCATTTTCCTAGTGCAAATAAATCCGAGCAAAGAAAAAAATGGTTTCCATTTCTAAACCCGCTGCGAGCTTTTTAAGCATCCTTTGTTTCTAATTATGCAAGAGGGAGATGTTGTCAATCATAACTATTGCGCTCTAATGTGATTGGTTCTTTAATTCGAGGGCATGAAATAGAGGGCAGCTATTTCAATTTACGTTTAAATTTTAGCATCATTTACCATTTATTTACCATACCTTAGCTAACTACCTTAGATTTCAAAACACCATAATATTTTGCAGTGCACTGACCATGAGCCAAAGGTAAACGTCAATCGACCCACATTGTGAATATTTGGAAATTAAGATTTTAAATTCTTAATAGGAGTATACCATATACCTCATAATTTACATTGCATATTTTAGTCTGTTTCTTAAATATTTTGGCTATTTTTCTCTATTCTTTAAACACAATTTACCATTTACTATAATTTAACAAGTAAATTACCATAAACCACAAGGAATTAAGGCCACTTAGATATACTATAGATTTTCACTGTCTCAACAACTGAAAAACGTCTTGCAGGAAAATGCAGATAACATCTAAAGTATATTACCAATGAATACAACACTGTAAGAAAATTTTGTTTGAAAACCAACGGACCGGTACACACCTGAGGATGTTGTTTGCCAACGTCAGACAAAAGCTGATGGATGAGTCTGCTCACGAGTTGTCTTGGAGTATCAATGCGTGCAATTAATTGTGGAATCACCTTTACAACAAAATGATAAACCTATCAATATTCAATCTACAAATCTATTAGTATTTCAAGCAAATAATATATGGTCTTTTCAGTTAGCATGGTTATGATCTGAGTAATATATTATAGTAGGCGACAACGCTAAAGTGGGAGATAACTGTTTTTAAAAAAGTTGTGAAATTCATGACATGTTTCTGCAACCAATGCAAAGCTTTCCTTTATTAAACAGCAAACACTTTGAAATAACTTTTCATTAGTTGGTCAATGCGATGAAATCAGAAATTAAAAGCATTTGCATAGCGTTTGGATATTTTTAATGCCTACAGTAAATGTCTATATGTATATAATTAAGTAGGTCTTCTTACCTGAAGCCAGTTGTCAATTTGGATAGTTTTAATTCCTTCAACCAATGCTTCATAAACTTCAGGATGGTTACCATAATCAAACCAAAGTGTCAAAAGCCTGTAAAATTTAAATAAATACTTTCTCTATTCTATTGCAGGGAATAATCTTATGTGGTTTCATTAGCGTTTCGTGGATTGGAAAATTTGAGCTATGGTTCCCTGAAGTGTTGACAAGAGTTTCTTTCAAGTAGTTAGACGTTTGAAAAAAAAGAACAAAAACCTTGAAATTTGAGTGAGAGGAATAAATATTACTACAGGTGTATTGCTCAACTGAGAGGGTACCCAGTTTGAGACCCGACAAGAGCTCTATCCACTTAGAAAACTACAGCAAAAGAAAACAAATTTTAATGAAGGACGTTTTAACGAAGTTTCTGGAATGGGATTCTTACTTACTTAAAACGATTAAAATTTTATGAAGCTTTCAAATAAATTGACTCTTTTCCTCAGTTTTCTCCTTTAATACATATATAAATGTTCTGACAGTTAGCTTAAATGACAGTTACCTTAAAGTATGATTGTTTCTGATATTAGAATTTGTCTTCACTGATCTATCATTCTGAGAACAATAGCCACAATCTCAAACAATTAAAAGTGCATTTTGAGTAGGATTGAGCTATACACCTTTTAATCGTATTTATTAGATAAGGGATGCGTCATGCTCCTCCACAGCGGTTTTTTTTATCCTGGGAAGGAAGAATTTTTAAAAATTTTATTTTACCCCTGATTCTACCATTGAAGAATATTTTTCGCGTGTTCACTTTAACTTAAAAAAAGACGCCATGGAGGAGCGTAAGAGATGCGTTGCAAACAATAAATAACATGAACCAGAATTACCAGTAGTTCTCATAATGGATCACCCTTACGTATAATAAGATTTTCATATTTCTATAAATGTAAACATTGCAAATACCTTAATGTATCTTGTAATGAATTTCCGCTAGACAATGCAATTGACCTGAAAAAGCCATGAACAGCAGGCACAGTATATGAGTGAATCACTTCAGTACCACTCTACAAGTGAAAAAACAACAATAAACCGTATATAACAAACAAGAAATGCTCTATGGTCCCCTTAGTTCATTTATTCATTTTAAGATCTTAAATAGTGCCCCAAAAAAACAATGCACTGTTTACAAGGATGTGGAGCAAGGAGTAATAGAGATACTCCACAGATACTCCAGAGCTAGGGGGTTAACTTAAACAGTCAAATCAATAATGCATTGTGTTCACAGAGCAATTCGGGTTGCCCGAGTGAATACAAATTTGATTAACAGCGCTAAAAAAATATCAGAAACAGACCACGGAAAAACAAAAACAAAGCATCCGGAAATTAATAATCAAATGTAGTAGACATGTTTTTTTTTGGATATTTGTGAGGCTTCAGTAAAAATAATTGGTGTCAGGGAATATTTAAAATTTGGAGAATTGCCTCCACTAAAGTTCTAAAAAAGAAATACCTCCCACAAGCAATATGTCGCAGTCGGGCACTTTCTGCAAGAAGAAGAAAATTCCGTACATACCATATTGTCTCTCGGAGAACTAGGTGGGGATGCAGGTGCCGCCTGGCTTACTTCAGTTGTTGAATTTCTGTGTTTGTAATACAAAACCGCTTCATAGTTCATGAGTGCCCATAAATGCCATGCCTGGAGACAAAATAAATTCGAAATAACAATTCAAAAATCACGATGATAGAAAAGATTATCATTTCTTCAAAATAGGGGCAACGGTCTGTTCATGTCAGGTGTTAAGAGGGAGAGGAATCGCCAAGTAATCTCAGCTATAAAACAATAAGGCTTTGTCTTTGGCACCAAACAAATAAACAATGCACAAACAAATAAACAAACAAACATACATACAAGGGAAATGTGATTGTGATTTTTCTTACCTTGTACCAGTTTCTGTCATTTTCAGTAGCATTAGCATGGTATTGCATGATCGAAGGTATCGTTTTGTAATTGATGCCTTCCAATGCAACCATCCAGTTCCCCAATTTCAAAAAGCATCTGAAAAAAGAAACTGAAATAAAGACCACTAGAAGTTTAAGTGTGTTGGATTAAAAGGCATTGGAATGAAATCACATGATTATTTACTTATAATCAACCGCTTCATAAGAAACTGTGTTGAAGTTTGTCTAAGAATTAACCAACCCAATTTCTGAGATAAGAAAGAAGTAAGCAACTTACAAAAGACAAATAAGTTTGTCTAAGAATTAAGCAACCCAATTTCTGAGATAAGATAGAAGTAAGCAACTTACAAAAGACAAATAAGTTTGTCTAAGAAATAAGCAACCCAATTTCTGAGATAAGATAGAAGTAAGCAACTTACAAAAAATAAATAAGTTTGTCTAAGAAATAAGCAACCCAATTTCTGAGATAAGACAGAAGTAAGCAACTTACAAAAGACAAGTACGTTTGTCTAAGAATTAAGCAACCTAATTTCTGAGATAAGATAGAAGTAAGCAACTTACAAAAGACAAGTACCTTTGTCTAAGAATTAAGTAACCCCACTTCTGAGATAAGATAGAAGCAAACAATTTGAAAAAATTGCAATCGGAACAAGTTCTTCTGCTTTCGTAGAAGGGCACAGTGGCCGTGAAAGGGACTGTTTAAGCCTAGAACTTTAAATTTTGTATTATACAATTAATTTTAAATTATACCATTTTCAAAAATGCTATTTTTAATCATCATTTAAGCCCATTATAAAAACATCAAAGCAACAATTTAAGCATTTGAGTCTCAAAAATTTTGACTGAAAATCAAGCAACTTCAGTACAACCACAAATCAGAGGAGAAACGATAAACAAAAAGCAAATACATTCAGATATACCAAACAATACTGCAAGATATGAAAAAACATATTCACTTACTTTGCTTGAAGCTTTAAAAGAGCTTGTCTATGTTCTTGCTCCTTCTCATCAGATGATATAGATTGCATTGTTTGCTGACGCAATGTAGAATTCACAAAGTGTTGAAGTTTTTGAAACGCCTCTTGCTGCATGGAAGAGGAATATGTGTAATTGCAAAATGTCAAGACCTATATGTATACTGCACCATTAAACAGATGCATTGTCAAAACAAGTGTTTTCCCGAGTTTACCCGCAAAAGTGTTTCACTATACGTCAGCAAACTTCCCTGTGTACATTTGTGGATAACAAAGAAAGCAGATGTCAAAAAAAAAATGTTTCCAACATAACAAGGCCATTTGCAATCTTGAAGAATAGATTTCCCATTTCCGGTTATAATAAACAAAAAAGTGCGACATCAAAGATCACAAACCTTTCTGGAATGTTATAGACCTGCATTCTTTGTTTTTAGAAAATCTGCCCTTCTTCGTGTGCGTGCGCGGGATGTGTATGCGTGCGGGATGTATGTGCGTGCGTCGATATGTGTGGATATACGTGTGCTCATGCTTTCTTGCAAAATCTTTTGGTTTTATACACTAAAGCAATCGTTAAACATCTAGCCAAAAATGACGAAAAATACTTGTGTGTGGAAAATACGAATTCAAGAATAGAAACAATGTCCTTATTTCAAAGCTCTTGTTTCGAACCTAAAAATGGGTTGAAATCCAATCGTTCCAATGAAAGATAAGTGCTCTTCGAGATCTTATGTCAGTCCATAAAAGCGATTAAATAAATATAATATTCACATTAACCCTTTCACCACGGGATGGGCACATCAACCCTTTCACCACGGGATGGGCCTACTGACAAACAACAAAAAACGTGGTATTTTCAGGAGTGAATACAGGCATAAATTTATATTAATTTAAGATATTTCTACGTAAGTTTATTTTTTGAATTAAGTTGGTCTGGAGTGAATACAAGCATGGCCTAGTGGTTAAGGCGCCGGACTCATAACCGCAAGGTCGTGGGTTCGAATCCCACCAAGGTCATACTT
>JAYJMH010009740.1:0-23982 GCA_036873815.1 Phacellophora camtschatica
GAAACTTTCACACATTTTGACAACGGGACTAATCATTTTCTTCTAAAATTACAGAGCGACATCCGACATGATTTACCATTTTGCGCGAGCGATCAAAAGCTCCCGTGATTTGGTTTGCGTGAGTGCTGACGCGATCACAAGCGATCACTCGCGTGAAACAAAAAGGCCTGTATACCAGGTGTCCCAAAAATATGGTAACAGATTTGATTAAGGCTAGTGCTGAGAATATTGCTCCAATCCATTCAAAACTATTTTTTAAGTAATCATCTATAGTCAACTTAAAAATAAAAATCTGGACCTCTGGTTTTGGGTTGGTGGCAAACTTGAACTTTCAGAATTAATTTCTCGACTCTCAATGCACAAATATTAACAAACTACATAGGTATCAATTTTTAAATTGACTACCATGAACTATTTTAAAAATTGTTTTGAAAAAATGTGAGTGAAACTAGAACCGTTAGCCTTGATCAAAGCTGTTACTTTTTTTCTGGGACATCTGGTATATAGTTAATTTTTGTTATTAAATCAGTTATTTTCCATAATTTACATAGATGTAGAAATAAAATGTGCTGTATACAGTCAGATCCTTGCTGTTAAGAAACTGGGTATTTGGCTTTAGCCTCTTTGTTTATAGAATTATTCTGTTATTATTCTCCTAAAGATATTAGCCTCAAGTTTCATAATTTGCAGTTTCTTGATAGCAAGGATCTACTTTACAATGAAATGTTATTATTCCTTATTCTTTAAATGACACTAATAAAAGTACAAATCTGTTGAAATATTATGTGTTTTCCAAGGCAAAACGAAGTGTATGATGAAATCTGGTGATTGTATAATCAAGCACCCTGGAAATTTCACTGTGGGTCTTGGAATGGTTGTAAGTATTATTATGTACAATATTCATTAAATTAATGCATTCCCATTTATTCTTAATTGATCATGAAGTCCAAGAAAGCGTAAAACAATAACATCTCAATTTGTTAAATTATTTTTTCAATTTGTTGAAGTTTTAAATTAATTAATTTAAATAAATTTAACAAGTCAATTTGTCAATTTATTCTCAACATTTTAGGGAGCAATTTGTGATTTCTGTGAAGCTTTTGTTTGTCATGGAAAGAAATGTCTCACAACACATGCTTGTTCTTGCCCTCTCAGAGATGGAGATTGCTTTGAATGCAATAGGGGTGTTTGGGAGCATGGTAAGATAGTTGCAAAAATAGTTATACTTAATTTTATTCATTCATTAGATTGAGTCATTTCAGTTATCTTCATATATGTTCAAACATGTAGCAATAAATAATGATAATGATGAATGATGATATCAACAATACCACAAGATCAACAAAATTATAATATGATTTTTATATGGTTAAGGGACACACTACACATTTTTTATAAGAAATTTTTAAAAAGAAACTCACTGGTGAAACCCACAAAAATTTAAGAAACTTTTACTAGTGAATGAAAAATTGCTAAGAAACTTTTTAGTGAAGATTATATATAAATGCTTAATGATTTAAATGGAGTGGACATTATGCTAGATGATCGATTCAGTGAAGATTTTTGTAATGTTTTTGTTGAAAAAAGAGTATTAATAATAGTAAAGAAACGTTATTTTTTATTTTTTATATGCAATTAAGAAACTTTTACTAGTGAAAAATGGTCAAAAATGAAGAAAATTTCACTAGTAAAAGTTTTTTAGACAGGTTTCTTATAAAAAAATGTGTAATTTATTTTTAAATTTTCTCTTGCAAGGTGGTCGTGTGTTCAAATGTTCCTTTTGTAGAAATTTTTTGTGTGAAGATGATCAATTTGAGCATCAAGCAAGTTGTCAGATTTTGGAATCTGAAAATTATAAATGTAAGTATGGATTGCAAAAACATAAATTAGGAATATTTCATTATTATCATTCACACATATGTGGAGTTCAGTTTTTCTGTGAATTTTGTAAATTATAAAAATACTTTTTTGTGCTACTTTTGTAAAACAATATCTGAATCTCCCATAAGCACAAAGTATTTAAAATAAAATTATAATTAAATGCCATTATTATTATTAACTTACAGGTGGATCATGCAATAGATTAGGACAATATTCCTGTTTACGATGCAAGGTACATAGTACTACAAGTGCATGCTCAATTTCTCGGAATGCTATGTTTTATTCTATTTTATCACATTATTGATATATGTTTTATGATCTATGATGTCTTCCATTCATCATTTTTACGTTAAGGTATTTTTGCATATTTTCTCAGCATTTGATGATCCATAAATATAAAAGTACTTTGGATCTTAGAAATCTCATGTATATATATATATATAAACATTTTGAATCATGCTTAATTGGTGTTCATTTTAATAATATAAATTTCAACTATGTTTGCAACCTTGTACCCAGGGCTAGTTCATAAAATATGGTTTTCATTGGCCTATGAGAAACAATAACAATGGAAATCAACATTTAACTGAATCTTAAGAGATTTCGAAATTCGAATATGAAAAACAGACAGCAAAAGAAAAATTAGAAAAAATGACTTCTTTTGATGCAGCATAAGTTCATGACCTTGCATAAATTTAAGCAAAATTTGCAGGGTAGGTTGCATAAATTTAAGCAACATTTACAGGGTATGTTGCATAAATTTAAGAAAAATTTGCATGGGAGGTTGTATGAATTTAAGCAAAATTTGCAGGATAGGTTGCACAAATTTAAGCAACATTTGCAGGGTAGTTGCCAGGAGTACTTCTTCTGAATGAAATAGCCCTAGGTACGATGGTACTAAGGTTGCTATCTCAATAATTTATGACAATTGTAATTCTTGTCAGGCCTGTTACTGTGATGATCATGTTAAACGGAAAGGTGTAATGAACCCAAGAGGTCAATCAATACCATGTCCAAAATGTAATCACCCAACTCAAGAAACAAAGGATCTGAGCATGTCAAGTAAGTCTTCAATTATTAGATTACAGCCATTGCAAACATGGTGACAAATATTTAGTATTAAGAAAACTCGACTTGGGTAACAACCAGTGAAATGTGTTGCAAATGTTAATAATAAATTGCAGATTTTCCATTGCCAAGAAACAAACATTTTATAGACTTTCTAATTACCCTATTCCTTAATTCTCATTAGTTGATTCAGTAACTTGATTCGATTTTTAATAGTAGTGTGTTGAAAATATTGAGTTCAGTATGCACAATAACAGAAAACTGAAATAAATTTGGGAACCATTTTCCTGTGGAAGATTTGCTTGATAAAACTCTGTAGAAAGTGTCCGAAATTTATTATTTCAGAACTGTTTGATGTTGATGTACCCTATTTTTTTCTTCACATTAGTTGATTCAGTAACTTGATTTGATTTTCAGTACATGTTAAAATATGGAGTTGAATAGTTGTAATTTCATTTTAGCAAGACATGTTGATTTTGGGCGAAAAAGGCAAGACGAAGAAGATGATGATTCTTATGGATATTATGGCAGTTCAAGTCAATACGGTGCAAGTTCATACAGCTATGGTGCAAGTTCATACAGCTATGGTGCTGCGGGACAAAACAGTGATGAAGACAGTGACAGTTATGACAATGACAGTGGGGAAGAAAGTGATTATGAGTCAGGAAGTGACACAAGGGAGAATGATATCGCAGAGTGTGCCAGCAAAGTGGCACAAAGTAGTATGGATGATTAATTTAAATCTTTATGGGAAGTAAATTTTTACATCATTTATTTCAAAGTTTTTTTCTCACTTGTGGTGTGCCTTTTGATTCTTCTAAAAACAGCAATTATAGATATATTTTCCCAGCTGCGTCAGTAGTCTTCTATTGTTGGTTACCTTTTATAATTGGAAATGTTAAAAAAGAAAAGTGGTAAGATGAAAAATATTACTTTCATTCAACAACGAAATGTTTCTTTATGGATTGTATCTAAATATTTACATAATGAACTACCATTACAATGACACCAAAATACAAAAGAAAGTTATAAAAGGACCAAAATCTAGCTAAAATAAAAAAGAAAAGTAATTAATAAAATCCAAACCCAAACCTGAGACGTTTGTTATCCAAAGGGGAAAAGAGTAGCCCTTCAGCAGAATTAAAACCATCATAGATCTGACAGATTGTTGTTTGGTATGCAAAGGCCCATCTGAGTTGGTGCCGTTCATAATATGGATAAATAGTCGTAATTGAGCATTGTCGAACCAGCTACTGCTATTAGAGGATATATAAAGTGTTTACCTTAGAATAAGCAAGCACATAGCGCAGATGGTCATTTTCAGATGGTCACTATAGTTGAGTGTGGTCACTTTCATATAAATTTTGGCGAAAGAGCAAAGAGAGAACGAACTTAGAATTAAAAAATTGAGAAGAGCCTAGAAATATTGGAAGTTCGCTTGAATTAAACTTTAGTGCGAGAACTTCGATAAAAAACAACAATTTCAGGCTTTCTTTTCGACAAATGACAAAAAAATTACGTTTTTTAATAATTACAGTCAATTGTCAAAAAGAAAATTCTCGGTTCTCGCGCTAAAGTTTATATGCAAGCTGCGATTTCAACAAAAAATATTGAATAGAATAAGCATCCAATTTCCTGTGATTCAAAATTACACAAAAACAGTATCAAAAGAAATTATCGTCGATATGATAGAGTGGCAAATAGAATGCGCGCAAAGCCCGCGAATTTCTGCAGACAATGACCCGCAAAGCTGCAAATATTTGTTGGATGTGAATGATGGTTAATGATCAGAAAGCATGACGATTGTTGAATGAAATACCAGCCAAAAAAATGATTTTGAAAGAACATGTTCACAAATATATATAACGTATTTCAAATCTTAAAGAAGTAAACACAATTCCATTCAGCTTATTGCAGCTTATTGTTGTGCTGAGAATTTTTGTATACTTGTGAAGTTTTTTTGTGTGGAAAGATTACACTATATTTGTCTTGACTGCTTCAAAATTGAACAACGATAATTTAAAATGATGCACCTCAGAGTATCTGGTGAGAAATCTTTGTTTTCTTTTTATCATTTTTTGGAAGTTTGGAAGTTTGGAAATAATAGAGTAATAATTTTTTGCTGAAAGAGAAAGACATCAGTATAGATGCTTGGAATTTTTACCGAAGCTTATCACTGAATGCATGATGCGATATTTTCTCGATGCGATATTTTCTCGATACGATATTTTCTCGACGCTACGTACATCAGTAGTAGGATCTAACGAACCCTATTTATTCTTTTTAATTTTGATTGAACTAAAACAAAAATTACGTATAAACACGTGCGTAACCCTAACCCAAAATCAGTTTTATTAAGCTATTGTGTTGTATCCATGTGTTTCGGAACAAGAAATCAGTTTTACGTTTCTGTAAAAACAGCAAAAACCATAAATTTGATCTCAAATTTTTTTGCAAATATTTTTACATGTTTTATTAATAAACAACTGGTACTTCTATCAGAAATATCACAAATTTTCCGCTCATTAAAAATTGCATTAAAAAGTTTATCAGTGCTTTTAAACTTAAACTAATTCCATCCTCGTTCAATAGGTAGCTTAATTCTTTGTATGTATATATTGTGACATAGTTTTTACTAAATAAGTTTGTTTCACAGGATGAAGAAAGCATGAACATGGAAGTTAAACCCGTGCTCTTTATATTATTTGGACTGTTGTTGAAACAATCTCGTTCATCGCAATTCACTGTAGTTCCAGTGTCTGATGATTTAGATGAAAGAAGCGAGCAATTTGGACCTTTATTCTATCCACAGTATTATAATGAAAAGCGATCATACATTTATCCACAATATGATGTGGAAAAATACGCGTTGATTCCGGAACATGGAAATGACGAGAAAAGAGACCAGATCAGGGGGCCAAGTATCAACCCAAACATCGAGCTAAATGACGAAACACATAGGGTTGATTATGGAGGACAACAGAAACTGTTTTATGATTTGAAACCAGAGGATGAACTTACTGAGAACGCAATGAAATTTTCTGAAATCGAAAGGAGGCCAAAAGATGAGAAGGAGAAGCCAAAAGATGAGAAGGAGAAGCCAAAAGATGAGAAGGAGAAGCCAAAAGATGAGAAGGAGAAGCCAAGAGACAAGGAACAAAAGCCGAAAGAAGAACATAGAAAAATATCCGAGAAAGAAAAAGAAGCTATTTCTACAGGATTAATCAAACTATTGTATGATTGGAAATTACACAAAGAGCACCAAACTGGCAGCGGAAGCGGAGAAACAGAAGGAAAAAGCGAGGAAAAAATACAAGAAAAAAATAATCGTAAAGCAAATGAAGAGCATTTAGATATAGAAGGGGAATCGCGAGGTGTTGAATCAGAAAATAGAGACGGGAAAATATCAGAGCTGAAACACAAGGAATCGAAAAAGGAAAAAGGTGGAAAATCGCTAAAAGAAAATGAGCAATTTAATTCAACTTTTACTGACGCATTAGAAGATACAAAGCAAACTGGTGAAGATATGGAAATTACGAAAGCAGAACCTGCAAAGGAAAATAAAGAAAAAGAGCCCGATGCCGAGAGTGAAGACGAAGGGAGTGGGATGGTGATCTCAGAGAAAGATAAAACGAAAGGAAAAATTAATGTTCTTGTAAATGTAAACATTAACCAAAGATCTTTAAGATCAAAAGTATCACATGCCAGAAAAAGAAAACAAAGATATAGCGGCCTTGACAAGAAAGAAGAAGGGAGTGAAGATGATAACGATCATGAAGATGAAGAGGATGACGAAACTATAGAAGAAGAAAATAGATCAAATGAAAATAGAAGAAAGAAGAATGCCAACAGTATGGCAACACACAACAGAACAGCTAACATGTTGAATTCGAATCAAATCACAGCAGCAATAACATCGACTCACAACTCATCACAGGTGCATCAACAAGCACATCAACAAACATACCCTGTTGCTTGGACACAACCAATTCCACAAAATAATTATGTAGTGCCTCCTTATTCGCAAGCTTATTCGTATATTAATCAAAGTAAGCAAGTATATCCAGCAACGAATAACGTCTATGCACCCAATGCAATGTCTGATGAGGAAGATTCCTTGGATGATGAAGAAGATTATTCTGGTGATGACCCTGAATATGATATGATAGAAGAAAAGATAGAAGAAGAAGGTTCAGCTATCAAACCCAAAGAAAAAGAAGAAAATAGGATAAGAAAAGCCAAACCAGAGAAAACAACAACAACACAAAATCAACAACGTCAGATTTATTTACCGGGAACAATGATGACAGTAACGGAAACACATGAAAAGAAACCAGGAAAACAAATAAATGAAAGTGAGAAATTAAGTGAAGACGAAGAACATAGTTCAGTCGAACAAACAGAGAAAGAAACGGAGGATGGAAATGAAACGAATATGAAAAATGATGAAAATAGAGTCACGGAATCAATCAGAAAGGTTAAACAAAGAAAATACAAAAGTAAACAGAAGTATTTGAAAGATGGAAAACAAATGAAAGAAACGTATTCACAAAAAAATAATTTTGATGAAAAATCAACAGCCACTCCAAAATTCTCCAAGCCAAAAAATAATCCCATGAAAGTAACAAAAAACTCAGATGATAGTGAAAAGAATGACAAGCCATCAGTAGAAAATAATGAACAGAGAATAAAGAAGGTAGATAGTGTTGCAATGAAAACAATTGACAATTATGAATCAAAAGAAGAAAACAAAAATGACCAAAGCAAAAAGACAGATGATCCAAAGTCAGAAGAAGAAAGTGAAAATGAACCAAACAAAATGACAGAAGGGTTGGAAACAAAAGAGGGAAGTAGAAATGTTCCAATCAAAACTACAGATGATGTTGAACCAAAAGAGAGAACCAAAAAGAAACCAAGGAAGAAAACAGACAAAAATTTCGAATCAAAAGAAAAAAGTAAAAATGAACGAATTAAACTGCAAGAAGATTTTGGATCTAAAGAAGGAAATAAAGATGTACGGATCAAAGCGACGCAAGATTTTGAACCTAAAGAAGGAATTAAAAATGAACCAATGGAAGCAACGGAAGATTTTGAACCTAAAGAGCAAAGTAAAAAGGCACCAATGAAAACAACGGAAGATTTTGGATCTAAAGAAGGAAGTAAAAATGAACCAATGAAAACAACGGAAGATTTTGGGTCTAAAGAAGGAAGTAGAAAGGCACCAATGAAAACAACGGAAGATTTTGGATCTAAAGAAGGACGTAAAAACGAACCAATAAAAACAACGGAAGATTTTGGGTCTAAAGAAGGAAGTAGAAAGGCACCAATGAAAACAACGGAAGATTATGAATCTAAAGAAGGAAGTGAAAATGCACCCACCAAGATAAACATTGGAGCCACAAACGAGGATAAACCAGTACCATCAAATATATTAGAGGGGCAAAAGGAGAAAGAAGAAAATGTTCATCTTGTAAATTTGCAAGACACAGGCGTTAAGATCTTAAAAGAACACAACGCGAAACATCAAACATCTGAACCTATTGTTATAGACGATATAAAAAAAAAGCACGAGAAACCAAAGCAAAATCCCAAAGAAGCAACCATTCTTAATAACAATATAAATAAAGAAGTTATGAAGAAAGAAAAACAATTTCCAAAATTTTACGAAAGCACACCAACCACAAAACGTAATTTCATCACAGTCACACCAATAAAATCAAAAAAAGTTGTTCCTGCCAGCAAATCCAAAATAAAAGAAAAAACTGCAACGAAAGGAACTAAAAGTCAGACTAAAAAGCTGAAAGTGAACGAAGAAGGGTCTGGGGAATCAGAAAGTAAGAAATATGGATCTTTGAAATCAGTTCGACAAAGATTCAAGGAATGGGAAAAAGAAATGATAACAAAATTATCAAATCCTTATTTGCATGAAGAATCAGCAAGAGAAAATGAGGAGATATCGGAAGGAGAAAATGAGGAGATATCGGAAGGATCAGGGGAAGAAAGAAACGCAACACAAGCGAAAACATTTAAATCATGGAGTGATGAAGAAAATGAGTTAATTTCAAGGCTTGCAAACCCATTTCTGCATGCAAATGAAAAGAAAAAAATCAACAAAAAGAAAGAAGAAGGCAGAGAAGAAAATATACAGAGCAACAAAGAAGTTAAAAGTGGAAACAAGACAGACATCGTTGCGAAGGAGGATGCGACGGAGAAAAAAGAAGAAGCGAAACAGAAAGACTTTGAGAAAAAGCCAGTGGCACTGAATGCTGTGAAGGCAAATACTACAAACCTGAACCAAACAACAAAAGGAGATAAAACTAATAATCCTAACAAAGAACAGAAGGAAATTAAATACTATGTGCCTGAGGAAATTAATAAGTCTACTGAAAAGACATCAATGGAAAGAAAACTTTCTGATCTAAAAAAATTGGAGAAATTCAAAAGCCAAATTATAACAGAAGTCGAAAAAATCAATAAATTGCAAGAGGAATATCAGAACAATATGATAGAATCGAAAGAATTACAAACTGCAAAAAATACGCTGACTAAAGATTTAAAATACATAAAAGATATTGAAGGGAAAATGGGCAGCGATTTGAAGGGGAGCAAGGTAAAAGAGAAAGAGGAAAACACAGAAAACGAATTAAAAGAAGTGAACGATAAAAATATTGCAAATACTGAAAAACAGAAGAACATAAAGAATAAATTGATAGCAGTTAAAGATGAAAATAATACCATGAAAGAAAAAGAAAGTAACACGTCGAAAGACAAAGAAAGTAACACCACGAAAGACAAAGAAAGTAACACCACAAAAGGCAAAGAAAGTAACACCACGAAAGACAAAGAAAAAACAGAAGTAAAAAAAAAAGGGAAACAAATTAAGGAAGGAGTCATAGAAAAGCCAATGAAAAAGGACAACAAAAAACAAGATCCATTACAAAAAATACAGGGTCTTCTTCAAGCTGAAATGGTAAGGACAAAAAACAAAAGGAAAAAGAAAAACGACAAACAGCTGGAAAATATAAGGAATCTACTAAAACAAGAATTAAAGAAATTAATCATTTCTGGAAAACTTGGAGCACCAGAAAAGTTACCAGCAAAACTTCGAAAATTAGGTAAAATAATTAGCATGAAATTGAAAAATGCTAGAAAGAAAAAAAAACATAACAAGAAGGCAAAAAAATCTAAAAAAGACAAAGCAAAAAAATCTCAAAAAGAAAAAGCAAAAAAATCTCAAAAAGATAAGACGGCACTTGGAAAAGATCTTATCAAAGATTGGAAACCAACGGTACCTGGTTCCGCAAGAGGACACATAACAACGATGAGCAAGTATAAGGCCGCCATGGAGGCGCTAAAGAGTTTGAAAGAGCAACAACAACAAGCAGGGCCACTCGTTAACGGTAAAATTGACAACGGTACAGGGCCTATCATCAATTCAACTCAATCACATGAAAGCAACTCAACTAATTTACACTCAGGGACACCAACGAAGCCACATGTTGTAATGCCAGATAATCTACCAACAGGGGAACAAGCAGAACAGTTTAAAAACTTGTTAAAAAACTTGAATAAGAAGATTGGAGAGGTTTACACAAGGTTACAGACTGCAAAACCAGGACAGCAAATAAATAGTAATCATCAAATGTTACCAAGCAACATCCCAAATAATAACACCCTACAAGCTCAACAACAACCACAACAATCAGGTTTTGTTACTCCTCAACAATTCCCGACCCCGAAGAGTTTTGATTATGAAATGCAGCAATTACAACCAATAATGCCAATGAAAAATTCGAACAGTAACCCTGAATCAAAACATGAAATGCCACCGGAACCGGAAGAAAAAGAAGAAAGTGAACCAAATACGGTTTTAGCAGAAACAGAACCGGTTGAAACATTGATTGAGACTTTGGAGAAGGATATCACTGATGTCTGGTCGCTCAAAGACGTTTACCCAGATGCGGGATCACTAGGTTTGGACAACGATAAAATTCACCGGACATATGCGAATCTGGGATCTCTATCAGGTCTGAGTCTCAGAAGATCATTGGACAGAGCATTGAGAGGAAAAGACGTAGGTCTCGCTATCGTTGGAGGATCAATCTCAAAAGGAGGCCCATTTAGCGAGAAAGGTGTCGATTATGCTTTGAAGACATATTTCTACGTGATTGCTGATTGGTGGAATAAAGTGATTCGGCCTGTGACTGGTTCATCCATGATAATAAGGGATGTCTCTATTGGAGGGATTGCTACGGATTACTACTCATATTGCCTGCGCACGCATCTCCCTGATGACAAAATGACGAATATTGTGTTATGGGAACTTAGTGCAAATGACATGCGCAGATACGACGATAAATTGGAACCAAAACAACAATCTTTAGAGCAATTTACACAAGAAGTTTTGAGTTATAAAGCAAAACCCGCTGTTATATTTTTAAATTTTTTTGCCCTGTTCCCTTGGGACCAAGATCTTGTAACCCATTGCCGAAACTTTGAAGATGAAGGTGAAGATGATATCGCAAAGCATTACAAAATAACGTCGCTTAGTTGGAGAGATATGGTATGTTCCTTGATGCAACAAAATGCACCATTATTCACAAGGGATGAATTGTTTTCTGAAGATAAATTCCATCCAAGTATTGAAGGGCATGCGCAAATGGCATATGTTGTGATTGATTATATTAGGACCGAGTTCCTGAAAAACCTTGTCAAACAAAGATTCTTGGAAATCGGAGACGCAGTGAGGAAATTGAAAGTTCCTGATAGTATTTACATTCCAAAACCAATGTATCCTCGCACATTCACCTGGAAACCTCTCTGCTATACTTACATGTTAGTTGACAACCAACTTCCTAACAATACATTAAGTCTTGAAGAACAAGTCAATGGAAATTTTCATTATTCAGTTTTGCGTGAATTCAAGGTTCGATCTGATAAAATAATTGGCATGGATACAAAGACCGCTGATCAATACATAACTTACAATATCCAAGTGCCAGCTCATCGTAATGGCGACAAATCTCCATACAAAAGCCTTGCTATTATGTCATTCACAGATAATAGGGAAGCCGAAGTCAGTTTCGATAATTCAGCCCCTCAGAAAATTGAAACCAGAAAGAAATTCCTGGAAGGAACAGTTTTAAAATTTATAGCAAAGAACGTTGTTCCTGGCCGTCATAAACTTACAGTGAGATCAGGACCTTCAGGGTTTTTTATTTCAGCAATTATGATTGGTTAGCTCTCGCAATATCGCAGCATGCAATGCGGCGTCACATTATGTTTTCAGTGTCATTCATTCATGGGTGTAAATAAGAAAGAAAAATAACAAACTGAATCTTTACTTGAAACTTTTGGATTTATCGATGCAAGAAAGTCGGCAAGAAAATTAACATGAAATGAATGTCTTTGAAATAAAGGTGAAACTTTACCGGGAATATTAGAAGAAAATCGGGACACTTTTCTGATTAATTTTAAAGATTAAGTCAAGCTGAATTTCAGTAAATTCAAAACTTATGAAATATCGAAATCAGAAATTATAAACACGGCGAAGCCGTTAACATAAAGCACCGAGTGATGGTATTTTAATCTTCCTGATATATATGCTTGCAGATCTATATGCTTGCAGATGTTGCAGATCTATATACTTGCAGTTGTTCTCATATATAACACATAAAGGATGTTTCATGTAATGGACTTCCTAATAGACATCATTGTTATCATATTATAGACATTTTGAATCAGGGTGATGGAGAATGTCGAACGATGCATAGAAAAACTGTGGACTTGCACAAATTAATTCCGTTTTGACATTAATTTATCTTTATTTGCAAACTGGTAAAATGACGTTCTTTCATTTGAATTATATAAATTATCGTAATTTTCAAATTGGATGATCTTTAGCAAATGACAAATGAGAATCTGCGCAGCTCATCGGGCGTTGATCAGATATAAGAGATGTTTAGATTCAGAACGAGATTAGGTATGAGTGTGACATATAAAATAATATAATTTAAAGTTTAAAGAATAAATATGAGAAACGTTTTATTCCCACATTAAACTAGAGCACCATTCCAAGATGGATATCTTGGATGGCTCACAAGTCACCAATAATGCTAAATAAAGTATCTATTGTAAAGTTAACTATCACTGAATTACTACGAAATCGTTTAAAGTTTTTTGAGATTTATTTTAGTGGCTATAATCCAACAAATCCTAGCGTTTTTTTGGGCCACCCAACAGACCAAACACAGATCAAACAAGATGTCAAAAAAGACATAGATCAAACAAGACATATATCAAACAAGAGGTCAAACCAGACATATACCAAACAAGAAGTCAAACAAGACATAGATTGAACAAGAAGTATATCGAACAAGACATAGATCAAACCAGACATAGATCAAACAAAGGCGCAAACTTTATTGCAATAAGATTGACTTGATACTGAACTAGAAAAACAAAAACTAAGCGAAGAGAAGGATTGATTTATAATAAAAAAACTAAAATAAAATTCCAAGCTTGATATTGTTGATAAAAGTATTTTAAAACATATCACAACAAAGAAATCAAAGATCATTCTCAGGTAAATTAATATCAGTTTCGTAGTAAACAAATATTGTGAATAAACGTTAAGTAATATACTATATATATGATAATTTTGAATAAAAAATCAAATATATCTAATATGCGATATCATTGGTTGTTATTGAATTCCATAAACGTAAAAAACATCCTAATGAAATTGAGATTGAGAGAAAAACTACTGGAACGAGATGTTTTAATTTCGTATTTATTATCGGCATTGCAGCAAAATTGCAAATACCAAAATTAATTGGAAAATGAAGAAATCTTGTTTTTCGATGCTATGAATTTAAAAAGAATGGTTAAAAATAAACAAGAAAATAGATTTCCCCAAAAAATGAACAAAAGTAAAATTTTAGATGAAGTTGGAGAGCAGTTGTCACACATTATTATGAAAAAATGTTTAAAAATTCGTCACCTTAAGATAATACTTGATAATGTCGCTTATGATAACAATAATCTATTCTTCGTCATTATCATGCTTGGAACTTTTCTTCTTCTTTTTCTTTTTCTCTTTAGGCTCGTTGTTTTCCTGCATATAAGAATGTTTATTTTTGCTAAAACGCGAAGAGTAATAATTTTTCTTTATTTCATTCTTAACGTTTGCTGCGCATGCAATTTCTTTAATTTTTTGTTGGGAGGATAATTTTACGTTGCTTGTGCAAAAGTGCAAATTACAAACACGAAGAATGGAAGAGTGAATCAAAATTTCTCATCAAATTAAAAGTGAAAATTTGAAGACAAAACTCAGGATTGTTTAATTTAGGCCGCGAGAGAAAATTAAAAGTCCTTTTATTCATTTGACTTATGTACCTAGTTAATAGCACAAGCATATAGTAAGTAATTTAATAGTTTTTTATCTTATCAAACAAAAAATAGGACCTTAACAAGTCGTAATACAGGTTTTTTGGCGAGGAAAAAAGTTTGGATAAATAAAGAAGCAAGTGCTTTGTTTTTGCTAACGAATTTTGACGCTTTTCTGTAGGCTATAACTTTTGAACCGAATAAGTTTTTCAAAATCCCTATACTAGAAATGTGCGCCAAAAACCATTGATCGATATAAAATAAAAAAAATTGAAATCGGATCAACAACATTTCGCAGGTTTTCCTTATGGCGGGGGGTTATAAAATCGACAAAATTTCACTTAACTGTCGCGTAGTCTGATTGGCTAATCCGTGGACGTGTGTCAATCAGCGTTAACCAATCAAAGATTTGGACTTGAAAAATTTAATTTTGAGCTATACTTTTCAAAACCATTGTAATTTAAATTAAAAAGATTATCTTTTAAAGCATTTAATGCAAATGCTATTTTTGTATCACATTTTTAACATTTCTAGCAATATAAAGCAAGAGCAATATAACATGATTTATTCATTTTTCATAACAAATTATTCCATACATCAAAATAGGCTGCTTTTAAACCGTAAAAAGTATATACATTGTTTTTATTGAAATATTTGACATTGCTATGGTTAATTTAGCCCTTCTTGTACATGGCAACCTAAAAATGAGCTCGATTGGTAGCGATTTTTCAGATGTCAGAACTTTTTTTGGGTCACCCAGTATATACATGTATATCTAATAAAATATAATATATATAAAATTTACCTCAGATTCCTCTTGCTCAATTTTCACAGTTTTTGGTTTTTCTTCTTTCTCCTCTTTTTCTTTCTTCTTTTTCTTTTCTTTTTTTACTTTTTTAGCAGGTAGTTCTAAAAATTAAGGAATGGGGAAATCTAAACCTTTAAATGCTTTAAACCTTTCATGAAAGCACAACAAAGATTTTAAATCTAATTACTTTTCCAGTGGTTTTGGCTCCATGCTTGTTTTGTATTAAATCAAATAAGCAACTTCTCATTTCATCAAAAGATTAAACAACTTAAGCCAAGGAAAGGGTGAAGTGATAAAAATATTTTTAATCATACCATCTGCTGGCAAAGAAGTATTTTGTTCATCTTCTGATTCATCCTTCTTTCGCTTTTTTGAACTCCCAATTGTCGAATCTGTAACTGGGTTATATGTTTTAATTTGGCTTTTATTTTCGTATTTATCTGGTTGAACAGTTTGTTTTCCTGCACCACTAATACGCCTGCCCTTTCCATCCTCAAGGCTTTGAATCCTGATCTCGAGTCGTGCGCGATTTTCTATACCCATTTCTGTGTTGACATCTTCTCCAAGTGCATCGTATCTGATAGCTAATGCAGTTTTGGCAGCAAGCATTCTCGATACCTGAATAAAAAAGAATAACAGAAAAAAGAATAACATGAAAATTAATTATTGAAATGTAAGCAAAACGTTACGTAATTTGTTTGCTGCTACTCATTGATAGTTACTTACTCAAAGTAATAAAATGTATTATAAATGTATATCTCGTTTGAAATTGTTGGTGCCTTGTGAGTCGAGATATTTATCTTCAAAGTTGAAATTGTAAGTACCATCCTTAAATCAAAGCAATTGCAGGATGGCTTAGGAAATGCCTTTTATTTGGGTTTTTTTTACGGTGATGCTCAATTTGAACATACAAAACCAATTTCATAAGGCAGTGAAAATGTCAAATAAATATATTTGATAAAGTCAACTATTAATGAGTAACAGCAAACACACTTCGGTTCGTTTTAAATAATATTGTTGTTACTAGACTCAGTAAAAACCTCACCCTTTTTTGTGAGACCCGGTATTTCTTTGAATCTATACATAAAAGAGAAATCAATTAGGAATTTTATGTGTCAAAAAGGAAAATGAAAAAAGATAATTACCTTTCCTCTATTCTTTGGATTTGAAGCCCCAACCATTGAGGCATGATAAATCAGACCATATTTCGGTGTATCATGCTTTGTTTTCAGTGCTCTAAAATGATAAATAAAATAGTGAATTAAACAAATTAAAATCCTTATGTGAGCACCAGCAGAAGAAAGTTTACAAGATGTTACAATTATTTTAAAATTGAACATACCTAAACAAAGCTTTTTCTGCCCCAAGAATTTGTACTGTCGATGATGGATGTTTGGCAAGATTTAAAAGAGAACCTGAAAATTAACAAATTAACATATAATTTCGTTTGAGCTTTAAGAATATTTATTATTATTAAAAAAAAAAAAACAAGTTTATGCAAAAGTTATATATACCGTGTTAAAAGAATAGCATGTTGCCAAACAATTAAATACTGATAAATTAGATATATATCTATATGTTTATATATAATATCATCATCATCATAATTTGGTTACTTCTTCCGTTGCTATTTGCCTCCAGTAGTTGTGGTCCTCAGCTCCTCTAACACACTGTACGAACTTTAATTTCGTTCATTCCACAATGTTTTTCATCCACGTTTTTCATCCACGTTTTTCGGGGACGTTTTTCATCCACGTTTTTCTTTGTCTTTTGCAACCGCTCTTCCTTCTAATATTGAATTCTGCATTTTATCTTTTCTGACTATATGACCAAAATATTGCGCCTTTCTTATCTTTATTTACTTTTCAATGATATTTCCCACATAAGGTTGAAATTAATAAATTTTTTACGCATTTTTCGTACACATTAATTTGACTATTTATGCTGCTGCAATAAAAATAGATGTATGCTTTCTGTTTACCCCTCATTCCCCTCAGTGTGTATGTACTTTATGTATGTACTTTATGGATGCCCCAATACGATAAGAAATGATAGTCACGAAAATAAGGCAGAAAAATATTTATACAATATAATATAATAATATTTTATTTTACCTGCATGTGCAATCAAACGAGCTCCAACAAGCTCACCAACAAGAATGGTCAAGTTTGGAGCAATGGCTTGCATACGATTCTTCAAATAATCATATAATTGAGCACGGTACTCAGAAATTTGAATAATCTGAAAATATGTAAGATATTTTATATATATATATATATACATAACCAATTTTAAATGTTAATTTTCTAAAGTTATATAATTTTGAAAAAAGAAAAAGGTGTTCAAATTAGTAAAGGAATGTCTGATATAATTCTCATAAAAACTTTAATTGTAATTGAGTCACGGAATTAATATTTTAATACAATGTATAGATATTTATTAATTGGTTTACAAAGTAAAACTCACCTGTTCACAAAGATAAGTTATATTTTCCATATCTTCTTCTGATATCTAATAAAAAACAATAATAAATATATTTATTATATATACTGTATATGTGTGTATATCTTTAAATTGGCATAAACTATTGATTGAATATTCATAACCAGTTAATGTAACAATTGATGTGCAGTTACAGTATAGCATTGATGCAAAAAGCTCCACAGAAAACTCCTTGCATTTGAATTCAATATATATCCTGCCCACCAGTAAAAATTTTCAAATAAAAAGTTTGATTTGCTTATATGACGTAAATGAAATAAAATTGGTAAGTACATTACTGTGAGTAAGTGAGTAAACAAGTAAACAATAAAGTCCTAAAATAAATCATACATCAGTTCCCATTGATATTTCAGCAGCTTTCTTCAACTCTTCCTCGATTTCTTCTGTTAAAATGCTTGATAAATCACACGTTGCACCATTAGTTTTTTCACCTAATATGTAGAGAAATAGCATGTTAGTTCCATCATTACAAAAGACAAACACAAGACAATATAAATATTTTATGAAGATTACAAATGATTTAATTTTTAAACTTTATATTCCCATCTTACAGTTTAAAATAATAAACATATTACCAAGTATTTTGATGGTTTTAGCATACACCAAGTTGTCAGTGATGATTTTCGTCATTTCTGGAAAATGCCAGCCATACCATTCTCTGCATCTCATTGAATAATTGTTCAATTCTTTGTCCAAATCATCAAGAAGTGATATTGCTTGAACAATCATTGTATCCACTTTGTCTGGACTGAACTTCAATTTGTACCGAGATAAGCTGCAATCAATTTTAGTTAAAAATGTAAAACTGGTTCATTGTTAATTAACTAACTTCTGCAGTTGAATAAAAAAACAAAAAAGATTGTTTTTTACTACACATCAAAATCACAAGGAATAGCTGCCACTACGAACACTAAGTAAACAAAATGACATTTTATCTGTTGATAAAATTCTTGGCAAAACAGGATGTTGTGATTGGTATTTTCTATGCCATTATTTGATGAGTATATACAGTGGCGATTCTAAAGGTCGTGCTGGTCATGCTCGGCACGACCAAAGATTTTCAAAAATAAGTATTTTCAAAGTTGCAAAAAATACATTTATTTTCCGTAAAAGTGAATCCACGATATTGCTTATTCGTCAAAAACTGATTATGCTCCCATGATCGCTTCTGCTCCAAGTCATTCAGAAATTTACGAAAATTAATCATTTTAAACATTGCATGGGAGGGTTTTTCCGTCAAAAAGAATGTTTTAAAAGTGCATTGGAGGGCGTTCCCAGATAAAGAAAAGGCGTGGTCCCAAAAACAATTCGCCCCTCTGGGGCTGGGCATGACCAGCTTTCCTAGGGTGGCTTCGCCACTGAGTACATAGGATCATGAGTATTGCAAAAAGTTGTGCCGAAACTTGTGCTCTCTCAAGATGCTTAATACCACAATTTATGTATGTATATATAGAATTATTTAGCCTGAATAACACTGTACAATGAAAAAGATTGGTATAAATAATGATGCAGCCAACCATTGGGTTAAAAAACTTCCTATGTTTCATATTTGTGAAGTCGTATCAGTTTAATAATCTCAGACTTTAAGATTGCCAACGAAGCAGAGTTTAAGATTGCAAATGAAGCATTTACGTATCTCAGGATCAAGATTGTTCCATTCATTTATGTAAAAAAAACATTATTTTTAAAACCGTTGCTTCCGTATCTTAAGGCTGGAATGCAGTTACTGTGCCCCAGGGCATACCGTTGAAACCTTACATCTGGAATTATTGCATTCAAGCATGACAGAGTTATACCATTCATGTGGTAGGTTAATACTGTAATGCCTCTAACCTTTTTATAAGATAGTTCATAGAACTGCCCTCATCATTGTAGGGATCATCATAGAACTGCCCCTACCATTGTAGGGATCATGAAGGTTTGAGATGATATGGTAGATCACATTATAATGATCAAAATGTGGTTGATAATCAAAGATTGTGTTATTCTGAATAAATATTTACTAAGATTAAAATATGTTAAAAACTTGTCGAAAATCATTCTTATTAAAATATCATTTACAATAAAATTACCTGTGTGCCAAACCAAGAGCCATTGCACTGATTTCTCTTTCAGTTATCCCTGGAGAGCAATAAGAAAATATACCACATTTTTATTCTAGGATCTGAGACAACGTAAAACGTTTCTTTTCACTGCAGTTTGTGTCACATGTTGAATCTATGAGAAGTTTTCATTTTGAAATCAGGTAGATTTTTGTATTCTAGAGCAAAAACGCTCAAGAGGTGCCTGTTTGTAGTGACTGTTGGGTCAGTGCTGTTGTATGGGTCTGAAACATGGACATTAAAAGAGTACACCAATAGAAAACTATTGACAGTGTATACACGTAAGTGCTGTGGATGGCGTTAAATGTCAGTTCGAAGGACCACATCAAGAACATAGACCTCTTTGCAGACCTCACAAGAGTGACAGATGAAATATGGAAAGAAGGATGAAACTTGCCAGGTAAAGCCAGCATTTTGAAGTATCCAGAGCTAACAAGTCAACTCATCTTATGGGAGGCAAAGATGGGCACTACGAGATGGGCGAGAAATGTTTGCAAACTTTGTGGACATGCTGCTGCAACGTGACAATTATCAATAACAATTATCAAGTAAAAATTTTTACCTGTGATTAAATTATTCATCTGTGCACGAATTCCACGCATCAGCTCATTTACTGCAGAATTACTAACGCATTGCAAATCAAATTTTTCCTGTAAAAATTAAAATGAAGTTATCTGGTAACATTGTCAAAAAACTGCAGGCATTTTTTTGAAAATTTGTGGCATGCAGTTAATCACACCTTAGCAATTTTAGGCATGCGATGGCGTACGATGTGCAAATTTTAAAAATGTACAACTAGTACCGTAATAATTCGATTAAGCCCTCCTTTTAAAGTTTAAATAATTTTTTTAATAAGCCCCCTCTCGAATAAGCCTCACTTATTTTGTCAAAACAGAAAATACACCTTTTAGATAATACTCTCTGCATATTTTTTAGATAATACTCTAAGGGAAGCTTATTTTTGAATCAGCCTCTCTCTCGAATAAGCCCCCCTTATTTTGTAAAAACAGAAAATACTCTTTTTAGATAATACTCTGCATATTTTTAGATAATACTCTCAGGGAAGCTTATTTTTTTAATAAGCCCCCTCTCTCGAATAAGCCCCCCTCTTGAAGGTGATTTTTGAATAAGCCCCCCCTCCCGAATAAGCCTCCCTTATTTTGTAAAAACAGATAATACTCTTTTTAGATAATACTTGGCATATTTTTTAGGTAATACTCTCAGGGAAGCTTATTTTTGAACAAGCCCCCCTATCAAAGGTCGAAATTTGAATAAGCCCCCCCCGAAATTAAACAATAAAACCTCAGCAAATTTCTATCTTTCTCTGTCTTATGTAGAATGACTCAATATTTTCCCCAACCCAGATGTTTTTCATATTTCAATTTAATTTCTTTCCTTCAAAAAATTGTTAAATATTTGAAAACTTATATAATGGGCATATAAAAACTCCCCAAACAGCTTTTTAGGCGTGCAATTGAAAGCATGCTTTGGCTACTTTAGGCGTGCCTGGAGGCATGCGGGTGCTATCACACATCTCAAAATAAAAGGCCTGTGTATGTATGTCTGGGGACACTCTTGTTGTTAAAAGCACATGTTTTTTTTAGGTATATGTATGCATTTTTGTTTATATGTTGCAAGTCTCAAAAAGGCACTTACAGTACTAGTAGCAGATCCAGATGGGTGTAACATTCTGTCTTGCTCTCTTTGCTTAGTATGTTAAAATTTTCATCCAAACAAACATTTTCATGCCACATATATGTCTGTCTTACGACAAGCCAATGAGAAGCTTCAAATTTGCACAACGTACTACGAAATACACCTACTCATCGCCCTAAATTTTTAGTTAGCCAACAAGAACCCAATGATTTGCAGATCAATTATGCACCAATTAAGACTTGGAAGAAATTTTTTCTTTTGATTTCTTTTGTTTCTAAAATAAAAATTTTACTGCAAGGTGGCCCTTTGATATTCTTTGCTGCCAGGCCAAATCGAATTTTGAACTCTGACATCTATCGATTTGGGAATTTGGATTTTATTCAAACTGTGATTTCGTTATCTGCCAAGTAAGTCTGCTTATTTTAGAATCTCGATTGATGATATGATATAATAAATTGATATGATATATATTGGTAGGATGAATAAAATACATCCTTCTTAACAAAGTTACATTCAACACATACCTTAATGATACCACCAAGCTTAGCATCAGAAACAGCCAATTCCTCATGTATATCTTTTGAAGCTATCTTCTTCAACATTTTTTTCAAAGTTTTCGACATCTTTCCCTCAACTGCAGCAGTTGCGGCTGGTTACAAAATTTTAAAAAATCATTGGCATTATATAACTAAATCAACAATATTTGATAAACCAAATTCAATCACTTGTGGCATAAAAAAGCATTTAGATTTTCTTCAAAGAAGCCAAAAACAAGTTATATTTTCAATGATGGTGATTTAATAACGGTGATTTCCTTTGTCTAGATCCTAGAATGGAAGAACACATTTATCCCTTGATTTTAAAGGTTTGGTCAATTAAAAAATTCACGATTTTGGTGATTTCAATGTAAACAAATTTAAGCCAGCTATGAGCCAAGTGTCCATCATATAAGAAACAATAACAAGATAAGAACTGTTTTCAAGATGATCCTGAGAAACAACTTATAAGATGTTGGTTGAAATTTATATGAATTACCTGCCAGTGCCTCTGTGGTGTCTTCAAACTTCTTAAAATGTTTTAATTTGACACTAGACAAGAATAAACTCAAATAAATACAGCAAACATACTGTACCATGCTTTACTATATATAAGTAACAAAATCATCTAAAATTTGTCTTGAAATTAAGAAACTTTACTGGCAGAGCTTTGGCCAAGTTTCTTATAAAAAAATGTGTAGTTTCTTATAAATATTTTGTAATAATAATTAAAATAATCTAACTACTCCTCCTTCAAAGACACGAGTTAAAAGTTAAATTACCTACAAAATAGTCCATGTAACTTTCTAAATTAATTACAACATCAAAATTAATGATTTATAATCTTGCAGTGAGAGCGAGCTGATCTACTGCTTTATTCAACTATTTTTGAAAGCCTCCATTAGCAAGTTAAGATAGCTTTGCAGTGTTGGTATTTTCAAGGAAGTTTTCACCCCAACATTTCCCACACTAACTGACTTTTGCAATTTCATTTGGTGCAAGTATCTTATGAACAATTCATTTTGTTTACTGTTTAATGAATTATGTAGCTGTGCAATTTTAATATGAAATGAATGATAAAAATTATAAATTTAAAATGTCATAAAAATTAGAAAAGTTGTGAACTGCCTGCAAAAAATTTAATGTATATAGAGTGGTTTGCCCCTGAATGGATCATTGCCCTGAATGAATCACCATCTTGTTTACCATTAATTCATTCTTTTGCTGCTTTTGAAACATGTAAACTCATAAAGTGTGCATCAAGATTGAAGTTAATTCATACTCTTCCTCACAAATTAAAAAAAATCATTGTAAACAGGTTGGTAATCATTAATAACAATAAGCCTTTTGTTTTTTCTTTGTTTATCAAAGAAATGGGCGAATGGTAGCAAAGATAACATTGAGGTGTGCATGGGATCAATCCCTGCACATGTCAAACTTTCCAATCTATAGATACTATAGGTGTTAGGTGGGTCTACATGCACAGTATTTGAAGCGAAGAAGAAATGTTGAATTGAATTCTTCAACTCACATCTTGCTTGCATTTTCTGCATTTTCAAAATCTTTGAATAAATCATCACAACTCTGCAGCTTCTTTTCGTCCAAAAGCTAAAAAAAAGATTGATTGATGATAAATGAAAAGCTGGGAAATAAAATATCATGTGTTTATTGAATTGATCACTAAACACAAAGAGTTGGCCTAAAAACTTATTAAATTAAAATTTAACATTTACATCATACACCAGAACAGTTTATGTTGCTTCTGGAAAAATATATGACATACCTTAAACACAGCATAACCTGCGGGTGTTTCGAAAAGTACCAACATTTCTTGATGCTGTACTTGCCACTTCTTGATAGCCTGTTTTGATCGTGTTCCTCTTGAGTCAAGAATTTGGTTTCTTGGCTTCTTTTTCCTCACGTGTTTCAACCTCTTTTTGAAATCGCGTCTTTCACCTCACGTGGGCAGTGCCTCGATGTATCAGGGAATGAAATTTATAATAGGGATTTCCTATAGAAAAAATATTCATTCCTCGTTGCC
>JAYJMH010009750.1:0-23976 GCA_036873815.1 Phacellophora camtschatica
GGAGAAAAAAATTCCAAAATTTCTGAGCCCCCCCCCCCCCCCGTCGGAAGTGCTAGCCCCTTTGTCGGAGGAAACCTAGCGCCACCACTGCGTAGCCATCTTCAGTTAAAAAATAAACAAGCCTATTTTCATTGGCTATTTTTGATAATGAAATTTGTCCGAACAGTTTTAAGTGTGTATCAGGATCGGCGTTCGCAAATCGGATACGAACAGCGATCGTATGCGAATTGCGAATTGCGATTTAAGTGGAGATGATAGCCAGCATTTTAGTAATAGCCAATTTTTAATCGTTCGTTTCAGCTGCAAAAGATGTTGACAATTTAACAATCATGAAACGGTCTTCCATTTTTAAACTCCAATGTCAAGGCAACGAGCCGCTCGCGATCTGAAGCAGAAGTTTGGTTTACACTGTTATAAATATAAACGAGGAGAGAAAGAAATTTTGCAAACCTAAAGCCGAAAAATGTTTTGACTCGCTGTCTAATCTTGCTTCCATGCTCAAAATATACAATTTTAAATATGAACATCAATCTCATTCATTCCTCTTCATAAATCAATAACTTTCTTCAAAGTTGTTATTTTGAAAAAAATAACTTAGGGTGCCAAAACAAGGGTAGTCATTGCTAATTTGCTTCCCAACCATCCTATGCACACTCATCTTGGCTTTCGAATGCAAAATTTTAAATCATTGAATTTGCTAAACATCAATGAGTTAACACCCGTCCTTATGCGTTGAAATTAAGTTTTGCTCGAATTTTAAGATAACAAACTTTTCATCAGAAACTCCGAAACTCAGATACTCCAAAAATTTAAGAAACTCAAGTACTAAAAAAGCTTACTTAAGAAAATTTTTTACTTAATCTACGAAATATAAACACTGTTATTTTACATTTTACTTGAAAGTTGTTTTTGAAAAATTATAGCTCAGAAGTAGGGTTTCTAGCTGTAATTACGTCATATATTGTTTACCTTATTAATATAGCAACAATTTCTAAAATTTATTTTATTTTAGTTGAGTGCAAGAAAAAAGGTTTTAAGATCGGTATCGATAGTGAATTTTGGTAGCTTTTTAAACATTTGACTTTATTTACTCGCCCTTTATTTTTTAAAATATATTTTACTTCGCCAAAACAACTTTCACATTGAAAAGATTTTGTATTCGGAATTTCTTTTCGTTGTTCTTTTAGCCGGCTGTGAAAAGTTACTGAGGACACCAACCGGGCAATTTAATAGTCCAAGACATCCATCAAACTATCCATCCAGGACAACATGTCTGTGGCAGATCAAGGTACCGGGAGCAAATAAAATAATCGTTGACTTTCAATATTTCCACTTAGAAGAAAGGAACCAAAGGAATGATATGTGCACTAACGATTACGTGATTTACCTGCGAGATGGTAGATTTCCTTCATCGTTTGGTGTAAAAAAAAGATGCGGACGAGATGGATCACCTATTGTTTTTGAAGGTGATAGTGGTTGGATAGAGTTTCTTTCCGACAATTCAAACAACTTTCCTGGGTTTGCTGCTACCTACAAAGCTGTCTTTGACCCAGAGCATGTTACTGACCGTCCAACACCGGTGACAGAATATTTAGGTGACGTATTGATATATTTGTGCATAATTAACAATGTTATGTTTATTTTATTTGTACTTAAATTATGGTTTAAATAAGGATTTTTATTTCATTGTAAATCAATAAATTTACACGATCTGTTCGATCTGTTGTTGACAATTGTTTGTTCATGATTTTGACCAAAATACACATTTTGTAATACACACATATATATTAATACATACAAACAGTAAAATATTGATAAATTATTTGTGAATAACAAGGGCAGATTTTGTAAAAACAATATCACGAGATGTTTAGGTATTTCAGGCGACAAAACAAATTGATTTTCTATCCTTAGTAATTGATTTGTCAGATTTAATGAAGACTAGACTAGACTTTTTTAGTTATAGAAACTCAAATTTCCATATTTTCTATTAAAGGCCCATCTCTACTTCGTTCGCATTTCGCAAATTGCATTTCGCAAATCGCATTTGAATCTATTTTTCGCTGTTCGGATGCAAATGATCGTTTTGATGTTTTATTTTTCATCCGAATTCGGCTTGCGAACCAGAAGCTCCTGGATAAAACCAATCAATAACAATAACACTCGTCGAGAGACGATTTTAGAAACAAGGCTCAAACTTTACTAAATTCACTTTTTTCAAAGCGCAAGGCTGCAAAACGTTTAGATGCGCCACATAATATGTGAATAGTTCTTTTTATTAGACATGTATTTAGACAAAAATAAGGGAAGGCAAAAAAACAAAAGCACCTATTTTGTTGTTGGAAATACACTTATATTTTTGTCTTTGCGTTGATTTTTTTAAACAAGTCTATTGGTTTTTGCAGCATCCACAAGGCCAACGACTATTCCTATTGATCTCTATACTGGTAAGTTTACGATACAGTAAGAACCCACAAATAAGAACCAACACTTTCAAGCAGTTTCTTTTCGGTTCTTAATTAAAGGGTAATCTTTGCGAATCCAGGGTTACTGGTTCTTAAGCAGGTTCTTGATAATAAGAAAATTTCATAACGTTACTCGGCATTCTGCTGCAGTTGTTTGCCTAAATCTAAAATTTATTGTTTCAATCAATGCCTACATTTATTAAGATAAGCCTTAAATAGATCAATCGATAGATATGATACTATTATTGATTATAATAATTTGATATTTAAATACTTCAAGCTAAATTAAAAAGTCATTTTGAGTTAGATGTTATCCGATTTTTGTATTTGTTATTGAAAAATTGAGAACTATCTAATTAAAAAACCTATCAATTTAGAATAGTGCCAAATTGGTTCTTATCTTTATGAGACTTCTTTGAAGAAATTGAGTGACTTGGTTCTTAAATGACTGGTTCTTATTTGTGAAAAATAACCGCAACATTCTAATGGGAAATGCTAGACAGTAGTTGGTTTTTTATCAATTTCTGTTCCAGATGTCGTTGAAGCAAACACTAGTGCTGCACCAACGAAGCTTGTAGGACGCGTAAAATTCGAGACGACCTCCAAGGATTAGTAAACAAATTGAAATAAGAAATCAAGATGTCACTAGCTACGTAGGCATGTGTGACCAAAACTCTACAAAACTCTGCGCGGACTTGCAGCATAAATATTTCTTATTTTTACATTTTATTTTTTACATTTGGCATTTGCTATGCATTGAAAATTGAATTGCTGGATTTGCTTTCAGCTTGTGTTTATATTCTGCTAGATTTGTTTTCAGGTTGCGGTGGAGTGATTGATGCCGTGGCTAGGCAGTCAGGGCTTTTTGCACATACTACATATCCATCAAAATATCTCAGGCATCAAAGATGCGAATACGTTATCAGAGCGAGACTTGGGGAACAAATTCAGCTTAAGTTTAAGCTTTTTGATATTGAGGAAAGTATCGACTGCAAATATGATTTTCTTGAAATCAGAGACGGAAAAAGTGGAGACGATGAACTTATTGGAAAATATTGTGGCAAAAGGAACTTGACAATTATTTTATCAAAGAAAAATGTGTTGTTTGTGAGATTCGTGAGTGATTCAACGGCTGAATTCAGTGGATACTTGGCTGATTGGAGAATCATCAGTTCCGTTTCTACAACCAGGAAACCAGGTAATTAACCCTTTTACAAACAGATCTATTTTTAGGAAACAAGCAAATCCTATGGAAGCATTGTTCAGCAGTGGGTAGTATCTAGTCAGGAGCGCCGGAGCAGTGGGCAATGCCCCCTTGCCCTTCACTAGTAGTGGCAGATAGAGAAAAGTGCCTTTTTAAGAAAATAGCCTTTTTGAATAACGTCTTTTCATTTAAAGAAAAATGGAAGAAGAAAAGAAAGCTTTGTACTAAATAAAGATAAATGCTGGTATTGTTTGTTGGGTAGGTGTTGTAGACATTACCATAATACCAGCAAATGGATTACTACGAGACCTTTAAAAAGAGCTATCACACAAGCCGATGGGACAAATAGCAATGAAGTTGATAAGAAATTAATGTTTGGGGGCTGCCGATTGTTGCGAGTTGCCCCAAAATTTTTATGGTAAAGTATTATTTAATTTGAACGATGTGAGGCTTAATCACTTGGTTAAATTGACATGGAATGATCCTCTGGACGGTCAGCCATTCCCATTCCCATGGTGATGCTGACAGTCCAGCATGGCAATAATCTAGTAATATGAAGGTTCTTTTTTATATTAAGTATTTCAGGGTCTCAATGGTCTCAGGGCCCAAGGGTCTGGTTTATGTAACATGCCCCCTTAACTGCGTTAACAGCTAGTTTATTTTATAAATACTAACAAAAAGATTTAACTATTCTGCCCAAGCTACCTTAAAAATAGCTTCTATTCAATCGAGCTTTGAAACAAAGATCTTTTTACAGTTACTCAAAACGCATCAAATAAAGCTCTTTTTTATTAAAATTGTTCCAGAAGATTAGGTTTTAATGTTGCTTTTTTAAGCCAATATATAGAAATATTGCCTGGGCATTGGAACCATCACTTTTGTATAAATTTATCATCATTGGCTGGTATATTTTTGTTAATAACAGAAACCACACCAACTGCAGCAAACGGTGGACTTGAAGGACCATCGGCAGCACAGATAGCATCACGTAAGTAAAATTTTAAAATGTTGATATCTATATGAAATACATTGAGGGAAGTAAATTTCTTAAATTATTAAATTACAAAAAAAAATGAAAGTTTATTCCCACGAAAAATTTATTTTCAGTAATTGTTCGTTTTCCCACTTAAAAAGTTAATGCAAAAAGAAGAAATAACATCTATCCACTACTTTGTTTCATTCTCGAATCAATTATTATGATATCACTGTAGAATTTTCTTTCTCTTCAATTCTGGTTTTTCTTTGAGCCTATTCACATGATTATCATTAGCATTATCTTTTATCTTCTTTGTGGGGTACAGAAAATGACTAGGGAGTTGTGATAAACTTGCCAATGATCACTTTATTCTTTAGCTTTGTGTATAATTTTGCAATTAGTTCCGATTACCTTATTGTTGCTGCCATTTTCACGACAGCAATACAAGCTATTTCCAGCCCTATTCAGACCAAAGGAAATCAACAGTATCAACTGTTTAGAGCTAGGCATACATAGTTGCTCCACAATTCAACAAGAATCTAAAACCCCGAGAAATGTAAATTGGAAAATGCCTGACTGTTAAGCCATTGTTACTGTCTTTATGGCAAATCTGTCGAGGCGTTGCGTTGCTCATGGAGGCAAGTAAATTTTTCAGACTTACAAGGGAACCAATATTTTCCTATGAAAATGATACCCTCTTATTGTAGCCAAAAACTGGTACGTCATTTGTCATTTTTCCACATTCGTCATTTGTAAATATTGCAATGCTGTAATTTCGAAAATGTCAACTGACAAAATTTATGTACCCTTTGACATTAAAAGAAAGAAGAATGCTCTAGGACGATTTTAGGATTGTGTGGAAATTGTTTTCTTTTATATAATGGCCTATAACAGGTGCAGCTATTTGTTATTTCCCGATATTTTTGTTTGAGGGCAAGCACATTTAATACAAAAGAACCCTACAAAATCCAGGGCATAATAAAAACAATACGTAAAATAAGGTAGATCAAGATCTGAATTGTTAAAATAACCTGCTGGAATAAGCAATTGATGAATGACTGAAGGAATGAAATTTCATAAAGAAGTCAAATTCCGAAAGTTTCTTCCCGCGGAAGTTTCTTCCCGTGAAGTACTTTTTTACATTTAACCCTTACCTACAATTACATTGCTAAGGCTGCGTTTACACGATACCGGATTACTCTCGTACCAGATTACTTTTCATATCGGTTTGGGGTGCATTTACATGGCGCCTTGCCAATCTGATACGTCTCGTACTATCCAATACGTGAAATAACTCCGCTATGAAGGTGGTATGAAAAATAATCCGGTACATGCCATACCTCATTTCATCTCGTGTAAACGTATAAATTCGATATGGTTTCGCTCCGGAACCTCATTCTGAATTTCTCCACTTCGTTTTTACCTTGCATTCACAGTTAAAAAACAGAATTTTTCACAATCTAGTTCGAAATTATGTTGTCCAAAGAAGAAGGATCATAAATCACGAAAATCAAGAAAAAAAACGAGAAAACGAGACCTATTTTACGCGAAAGTACGTCTTCCATTGAACACATTTGCCAAAGGGTTCGTACAAATTCATGCAAAGAAAATAGTTATGATAAATAAAAACGGAAATGACGCAAAAAAACGAGAAATTCAACGATATTTTTTTATATTTACTAATATTTCTCCCTGGCATACAGGGCTTCTTCAGAGCTAAATGATAAGAATTACAAAATAGAAAATATACAAGAATTGAATATTACGTGAAGAAATATGATTGGTGGATGTAAATAGTGACAAGGCTGCCCAGTGGTTGTGTGTGAGTTGTGTTGAAATATGGCGGTGATCATGTGATGGTGATGATCTATGAATAAATTATGATAAATATAATGGTGATATCGGTGTAGTTTTTTGTTAATTACGTCTCTGCGGTGTTCGTTTAGTCTGTCCCTTAAACGTCTTCCTGTTTGCTAAAAGTTTAAACGCTGCCAAAACTGTCAATATCCACAATATCATGCATCATTCTTTTGACACAATGATGCACATTGCATTGCAATTCCCATATGGGTCCATATCTGTCATTCAGTAAACCAAATGTTGGCAGATAACTGGGAACTCGTTGATGTCCTATAGAGAAAGCCCATTGCTGCTTTGTCCGAGGGCGGACTTCAGGTTGAAATAAGTATGTACGAGCCTTTTGCTAAAAATGTTTAATGGACAGAGTTCTTTTACGTCAATTAGGTCTCGTTTTCCCTCCTTTTTTTTTATTTTCAGCGTTGTTTTCATGAATTTTACATGAAAAATTTGTCATTTAAATAAAAATTCCAAACTACAGGATTTTCTTCCTCAGACTTTATGACAGGTTTAGTTCTTCGAAAAGCATGTAGTAACCTATTTGATAAAACAAAAGGCACTAAAATCGGAGTCCAGGGAGCAGAAAAATATTGATTTAAACTTTTAGTAAGTAAACTTTGATCCATATTTATATTGACCTTTGACTTGATCAATTTCCTCCACCTTTAAAATTTCATAACTTCGCATCCAGAACTTGGATTTTATTGATTATTGATTTCTTATGCACCATACTTTACCATGTTACATATCAATTTTCACAACTTTAATACTTTCCTATTTAGTCCCTGCTCTGGGTCACTTTGCAGTATCCCTGGTGGAACTTCAGCCTGTTTCATCTTGCATAATTTTTGTGAGATGCACAATGAAACAATTGCAGACAGCTTATTAAATGCAGCAATGGGCTTTCAAACTAGTGTCATACTTTCATATACTTGACCCCACATGATAAAAAATGACTTTAAGAAACTTTAGCCTCAAGATTTAAACATTATGAAACTCTTGTAGGAAACTGGATTTGGCTTAGAATATCAAACATGGTTTGTTGAATAAAAAGGAGTGAAAAGAGTTTTAATAAAGTTTTTGTCATAAAGGGTTCGTTTACTTTTTAGATAAGAAACTCAAACTTGAAATTCATTTGATACCTATCAAGATGCAAATGATATGTGCAAAGACTGACCCATTTTATAAGCATCACTGGTTGAGAATCTGTTGTATTTGATTGCAAAATTAGGTTTTATGCCTTTTTGAATCTTTTATCGTGTGTCCTTTCATCAAGGGAGCAAATGTATTTACAAGTCTGTTAGTGGTATGCAATAAAATTTCTCTACAACTAAAAAAGATTTTAGAACAGCTCTAATATCAGGTCTAACATCAGCCGTTATCACTGGTTTTTTTTCATAATCTAGGTCACTCTCATTCTATGTTTATATTGTTAAAATTTGTTTTTTCCCGCTTTAACAGTTTTAGATATGTTCCATTTGCCTCATCAGTGAATGAATTTGCATTACATTCTGAGTGTGACTGCTGCTAATATTCCATTCTTTGAAAATCTCTTTGCTCAACATTACCTAACCTCCCTTGCATCCTGGGCACTTTCATTTGGTGGGGCCAACGGTAAAGGCAAAGGTGCTGAGAATCACTTGACAGTTTTAAGCCATTTATTTTTGTCTTTGATCCTTGAGGAAAATAGCTGTTTTCTTTTCTTTTCTCTTGGATTCCAATGGTGAGCTGCCATTACTGTCCTGTGTAGACTGATTGCTATCCTGTGTAGACTGATCCTCACTGGCTGCTTCACTTGATGATGACCTATCACCATCAGCAGTCTCTGCCATGGTTTCTTGGCTTGTTCTTGAATTTAGTCCACCTAGTACAAAAGAACAGTCGTTATTGATAATTTCCTTGACCCGACATAGTCTAGTTCTTTCATAACAAATTTTGTTGAAAAGAATAATTAATTATGGCAGACCTATATGATCAAACCAGCGAATCATATCTTTCCACTTTATGAGACAGAAGTGCTACCTTGTCAGCACAGAGGTTCTAGAACATCATTACAACCCGGCCAACATCACTCTTTCTTCCTTGATCGACTGCCTTTTTGTAATTTTTGTAAGCTTTGTAGCCACTCATTCTTTACTGACAATGCTAAGACATCGAGATTTTGGAAAATCTTCGTCCACATTTTTTTTGTGTCTTTCACTTTCGGTTACCGTTCCACAAATCAATAAATGCATCTTTTATTTTATCGTATTTTGATTTTACTCCGTTTTAGTCTTTGCCCCCGAACAGACATTCACTGCCAAAAGCCTTCACGGACTCGAGCACCAATTCGAGCAACAACCTGTCCACATGAATGTGTCATTCTTTCGCTTTGCCATCACGAAAATATATTTCAAGTCTTTTGCTTTCTCTTTTGCCTCCTTCAGAAAGTTCGCGCCAAAACAATGTGAAACAAAAGAATTTACCGCGCAGAGTATTTAAATCAAAATAAATTTTCTGCGCAATTGTGTAAACAGGATAAAATCGTGCTCAAAAGTAATACTGTATCGTGTAAATGCAGTGTAAACGGGATGCTTATCATATCGGATTGCTGAAACCAATCCGATACGAAAAGTAATCCGGTATCGTGTAAACGCAGACTAAATAAAGTAAAACGCTGTGTTTTTACGAAGTAAATACAGACCGAGCCTTCTAATATTTTCAATTAACTTATTTCTATCCTATAGAAAATTCAACTAAATTGGTTGGTGACTAGTTTTATTTTTTACATGAAAGTATACATACGAAGAAAATGGTTAATTGCCATTAAGTTAAACATTGTTAGTTATCTTAAAGTTTGAGGTTTCTGGATATATACCGTGTGCGCCAAAAAAGCGGAACATCTTTGACTAGCTACCAAAAATCGTGTACTGCACGAATTGCAGTGATTAAAGTTGATATTTACGTCAAAAAGACTAAATTAGTTAAAAACAGTTTTTGGCGATTTTTTTCGACGCTTGCTCTTCCGTTATTAGCGATTCTCACAAAGTTGTCGATCTCATTGAAGCTCGAAAATATTCAAAAACATTGACTTAATGCTTTGAAAGAAAATGACAAGCCTGTACTCAAACTGCGAAAAATGAGGCATGAAATTAAAAACGCATGAAAACTGAAAGAGTCTTTGATTCGCAAGAGTTTTTGACATGGTTACGGGAATCTCCCTTTGTTCATGTGCTCTCAAGCTTTTGAAATTTCATCAACGTTTTTCAGTGTTTTGAGATTTTGTGAGATCGACATTTTTTTAAAAATCGCTTATAGCGGAAGAACAAGCGTCGAAAAATATGGCCAAAAATTGTTTTTAACTAATTTAGTCTTTTTGACATGAATATCAACTTTAATCACTGTAATCCGTGCAGTATACGATTTTTGGTAGCTCGTCAAAGATGTTCCGCTTTTTTGGCGCACCCAGTAGACCAAGCGAGAGAGTGGGGTATCGTCAAAGTCGGAGAACTGTTGTCTGAATATGTGAATTTGGTCAATTTTGGGGCGATGATTTTCAATATGTTTGTTATACCAAAGAGCGTGGTGGCGTTTAGCCTCTATTTCAATTTTAAAATATAAATGTATTACAGTTGAAGCTGATGTTAGTTAATGAAACGAAGGATGCTGAGTTCAAATTAATTGACTTCAGAGAATAAAGCATACTCCTACCTCATTTTCATACTGAGCCTCCGTTTAGCATAGGAATTTTCAAGCGTGAACTTTGCATAGAAAGTTCTATGGATGTCTATTTTGTCCCGAGTACCCGAGGAAGACCTTCGCATTTTTCTTTGTGCCAGTTATCCCCAACAAGCCTTTCTATAATTGATTTACTTTCTAGCAGCGAAGTGAGCGATTTTTCCGTCAAGTGAGTGATGTTCTCTTCCTTTGTAGTCTTGTAGTATACTATACAGGCAATCTTAGCAACACTACTACCTTGATTTCCACTCGTTGTCTTTTTAGCCCTTCCTAATTAAACGCGGCTGAGAGCTTCCGATAAACGTATATGCTTCTGCACGGTATACGCTTCATCATTCAACATTTTTTCTTAAGCAAATATAAAATATTCACAGTGACTGAGTAGTTGATTGATGAACCTAGGTAAACCAACATTGATAAAGAATATTAAATCCTTGTTGAAAATAAAGCATTCTTTATTAAATAGGTTCATCACATTCCAGATGTGTGGTTGATTCGTGTTTCGTTGTCAAGTTTTACAGGCATGTTAAATTCTACAAATTAAAATCTTTACACTTTCAGAAGCTAGGCTCAGTATGAAAATGAGGTAAGAGTATGCTTTATTCTCTGAAGTCGATTAATTTGAACTCAGAATCCTTCATTTCATTTACTAAAATATGCTCTAACCGTAATACGTTTATATTTTAGCTCAAAGAAACATTCACAATTCTTATCGAAAATGAGGATTAAAATTTAAATAGAGGCTAAACGCCGCCATGTCCTTTTGGTTGACCAGTGCTTGTAAAATCAATTTATAGCTAGTTATTACAAAGTTATGTTTTACTACAGGCTGTGGCAGCATAATCGATGCAAGAAAAACGTCGTATGGCTTCCTTTCTCACCCAGGCTACCCAAGTCTATACAAAAATGACGAAGATTGCACTTACATAATAAAGACCGATTCTGGACGAAAATTGACCCTACATTTCGAAAAATTTGCACTCGAAAATCATGATCGGTGCCAATTTGACTCTCTAATGGTTCGAGATGGAGTAGATCGACTTGCGCCATCCCTTGGGAAGTATTGTGGGTCAAGCAAGCCCAAGGACGTCTCTTCAAACGGAGATTCTTTGTTTGTGCATTTGCGCACAGACCATACAACAAAGGATTTAGGTTTTTTGGCAAAATGGACCGTTGAGATCGACAACACAATACAAACCCAAAAACCTGGAACGAGTAAGGACAATCTCTATCGAAACACTTTATTGTTGATTTTTGTCGTTTTGGTCTCTTTTTAACCGAAATCGATACAATCTTATTTCAAACTATTGTTTCTAATTCAAATTATCAATTCAAGAAACCAGCCTAATGAGAGCGATATTTTTATATGTATTTTTTTGCTTTTTCACATTTCAAACTAATTTTACTTTTGAGACACCAAATGATACAATGAGTCTTTAGAGAACCTGTTCCTTAATTATTTTTGTCCGAATTTTTTATTTCCTGTTTCTTTAGTTTTTATATTTTTTCATATGGGTCAGTTTATCATGCATTAAGTTTGTAGATTCTTTACGTTAAAAGTAAAACATAGTGTGAAACGTGCGTTGGAATGTACATGTCAACTAACCGCGATGGTCAAATGAAAAAATCTTATTTATATTTAGGTTATGCATTCAGTAACATAAGTCTGAATTTTTATTGGAAATAATTACTTCTTTTATGAAAAATTTACATTTTCTTTATTCAATGCTATATTTCATTGTAGAAACTGATACAAAGATGGGGCTAATCATCAATGGTAAGTTTAAATTGTATCACTTACCTACTCATACTAACTCTTAGATTTTTGCTGCAATCACTTTCTTTTGAGTGTGGATACAAATTTAAAGCACAAAATACTGCTGGTAAACACCACATAACTGGACATATGTTACATAAAACTGTACATAAAATTTCAGTTATAAGCTTCCATTATTTTATTTGGAATCTTTGGAAATGTTTTAACTTTTTCAGATTGTGATGGTACTCTCGAAAAACAAAAAATATTTTTTACAACACCGAATTTACAATGTGAATGGAAAATCATCTTTGGGATGCCTAATTTTGTTTAATCTGTTTCAGATTGTGGAGGGAATCTTGAAGGACAAAAGGGATTGTTTGCATCGCCCAATTACCCCAGTGACTATGGGCCGAGTTTAGATTGTGAATGGACAATCAGCGTTGGCTTGTCTAAAGTTGTTCATTTGACATTTGAATATTTTGATCTCGAACCGAGCCGATTTTCGTCATGCAAAAATGACTATGTTGCAATTGTCGATGGATCTTCTTCTGTAAAAAGAGGCTTTGTTTATTACTGCAACAAAATCCCAATTAAGTCGGTTAGTAGTGGAAGAAAAATGCGAGTTTTGTTTCACAGCAATGGCGTAGTTAACAGAAGAGGATTCGTTGCAAGATGGGTTGCTCAAGATGCTCCTGTCAAGACAACTCCAATTTTAAAAACAACTACAAAACGTAAGTTAATTAATATATAGTTTATTAATTATTGAAAATTTTCAAAAATGGTGTACAAATCCACAAATAATTCAGTTCTTAATTACCTTACTTGATATCATTTTCAAGTTACTTCAGTATTTGCATGTGCCCAGACGTGTTTTTATCAAAAGAGGACACACCTTTGGGATGAACTGAAAATGAAAACAAAACAATTCTTTGATCAATTAAAAAACATCCACAAAAAATATATATTTTTATTATGCAACTGCTTTTTCTAACTTGTTAGTCAAGCTACATATATTTATTGTGTCAAATGCCGCCATATATTCTTGTTCGATGCCGATGTGAACCTATTCAACTATATTCAATATTTCGACCCTTCCTTTTACATAACTGCGCAAAAATAAAAGAAAGATTAGTAACAAAATTCATTTTTGTGATTTTCTAACCAGTGAGCATTTTATGGGTCACCCGGTATAAAGAATTTACAGGGAAATGACATTTGATCTATATTTTCATCATAGATTACTGTTCTTTGGAATTTTTAGATAGACATACTGAATTATGCAACATAATAGTTTTCTCCGTTCTATTGTAGCTTGCTTCCAAAGAATATCTGGACTATCTGGGATCATCCGCAAAGGCGGACTATCGACGTTTTACGAGGCAAATACCGACTGTGTATGGATAGTTACTGTACAGAGAGAACAAAAAGTGAATATAAAATTCGACTTCTTTGATATAGAAAATTCTCCTTTTTGTTCCAAAGATTTTTTGAAAATACTAGATGGATCATCTGATATTTCAAGAACGCTTGTAAACGAATGTGGCAGAAAACACTTGCCAGTCGTTACTTCAACTGGTAACAAGATTTATATCAGATTTAAAACAGATGCGGAAAACAATGGACGCGGTTTCGAGATCAGATGGAATGGTATCATGGAAACCACTCAAAACCCAACCACCAATAAGAAGGTAACAACAACGCCCCAGGAAAAACAAGGTACATTTACGAGTTTTTGTCGTGCGTAGACTATGCCGTCTGAAGCTGCTGCAGATTGGGGCCGATTTTTCCCACAACAATAGCCTCGAAGTAGTTTCTTGTGTTTTCTTTTATATCCCTGGGATTGCGCTTCTCTTCAGCATCTTACCAACTTTTCAACGTCTCTATTTTGTTTTCTTCTGTTTACTCTTCTCAGACTCGTTACCTTTTATCATGAAATTACCTTATTTAATTTCGTCTTTAAGCGTATGTTTAAATTTTGGCTTTTTCTATCTTACTTGCTGCCAGCCTAGTCTTTTATGAAACTATTGGATTTTTTTTGGCAATAGATCACCACAGAATCGGAAATAGAATACCACTTGGTTTTCTTTTTACAATATGCAATTAATTTAATTTACAATATACAAACTTCACAATATGGGCGCCCTGGATTTGTTTTCTTAAAATACACCGTAAAATCAGCTCATTTCACTGCTAAGATTTCAAAGAGACACTTCCTAATCTTTTGCCGTTCTTATCTTATATCTTGAACTCCCTAATGGTGATATATATTGTTTCCCAATATCTTATCAACTATATGTGGCTCGTCGCTACCCGCAGAGGGGAAATCTACGAGCAATGTATCGTTTCTTGATTTCAAATCGAATTCTCAGGGGACTTCACGAGGTTTCCGGTTGAGATGAACAGTTGAGCCACAACCATCTGTTTCTCCAAGCTACGTGGTATTTTCAGGTATTTTCATTACTAATATTTAACGTCTGATAGATTTTCATCTCTAACATTTATTTTAGCTAGCCCTTTCACCACAGGAAGGGCTATGTGGCTCGTTTCTAAACAAATTAAAACGGCAGATTTTCAGAGCGTATATATGAACAGAGCTTTATGGTAATTTCAGATTTTCAAAGTTTATTTTTTTCAATTAGATTGGTTTGTATTTGATATTTCTTGCAAACTGAAACCTGGATAAGATTTTTCTGTTAATTGAAAATATATCAGGCGTGAAAGAGCAAACTAGAAAAAAATCTGAAAAGTAAATATTTTGAATAGACCTATCAGCGGTGACATCAGTTGTCGCAGATGCTCTTGCAATTCCTTGCCAGTTTGATTAGTGGTATTTGGGTTTGCTCTGGAGGTTCCTGGATGCCAGAAAGAAATACCAGTTGACTAAAAAAAACCTCAGGCTAACCCTATTTTACACGGGGGCATCTAGAGCCCCCTGTTGGTTTTTCTGAACTGCACTTTTTCCATAATTTCCAAAGAGGCTGACAGCTTTTGACTTTTAATAAAATTTAATTGCTCACAAAATTTCAGAAATGTTTTCCTAAATTTCACTGTCACGTAACAAAACAATGCATATTTGGAAGCCAGTCACAAAAGAATTTCGTTTCTACGGATTTTAATAAATCTATGTTTAACAGACAAACTATGATATTGGCATAGTTGAATTTAGTTTTTGATTCTCTATCTTTTGATTGCAACACATATTTTTTGCCTTCGTCAGCAAAATATATTATATATGGCGTCATACCTTTTGATTACGTCATATTTCATACAATGAATGATAAAAATTTATAATTTGTATAATGTAGTTGATAGTCATACTATAGATTTAAAATTGATAAAGCGTATATAAAGCATCAAACAAGCGAATAATATCAGCATACATTAATCAACGATGGGCTTTTAGTGCTGCAAGTTTCAACTTTGTATCTTTTACCGATTTGACGGTAAATAGGGAGGCTCCCGAAGCCCCTCTTTCCCCCCTCCCCCCTTCTTTAATAGTATGTACCTGTCTGGATTAGGGCTGTCCATCCGGCTGAATTAAACTATTTGAGTAATCGCTTTGAAGTTTCCCGAATATTTGGTTATTCAGCGAATATGGGTGTGACAGTGTGTGGCTATTGATAAAAAAAATTTATGTAGTATTTAAATTTCAAATTTTATTACATATACATTGTCAAGTCTAATTTATCAAATTGGATTTCTGTTCAAGAAAACATCTCCAAACAGGCATGATTGAGGCAAAATGCTATTACGTTATCATTGTCGTGATGTAATAATTTTCTTTTGACTCTATGTTATCCTCAAAACAGTTTTCCTGCCGCCTTGTCAAAACAAAGCAATTTGATCCAGATGACAGATAAGTTATATTAGCTTTCATGTCTCTCACTTTCCATGACATTATTCGCGTTGTATTCGGATTTTTCGCTGGAGATGACTTATAAATTTGTTTCGATTATTCGCTTTCAATGACTAGTCAATGGTATTCGAAATCTTCGACTTATCGCACTATTCGCATTATTTGCACGATTTGCATTAACCGCACTATTCGGTTAGTAGCGAATAGTCGTTTTGCTTGATTGCTAACCGAGGGCTGAACGTCAGCGGACTGAACGCGTTGGTGGACAGCCCTAGTCTGGACCTCGTGTAAAATAGGGTTAAAGAGCTGTAGCCCAAAATCTGTTAGGCAACGAGTCTCAAATTGATCTCTATTTCCAGTCCCTGCTTGCTCTGATGTCCACTTTGGGGTTCAGATTTTAAAAAGATTCACTGACAAATTTATTTTCACTTTTTTGTCGATTCTAACTCTCTCTATCAAATAATGGAAATAATATTTTCGTTAAATAGTACACATTTACACAAATAGTTAAGACATTACATTAGCAATACATTTAGGAAATTCTTTGACTGGAGGAGCTTGTTTGCAAATTCGAGGTATTGGCCAAGAGAAACTTTAACCCTTCGGCTTCGTAGAATTGTTTGATGTGGGGATTAACTTTTGCCCTAGCCTTTCAGCTTAATTTATTCATAAGAAGCACAAGTACAGGACAAAGGATAAATATTTTCCATGCAAAAATGTTGGGAAATGCAATTTATTTTATTTATTTGAAAAAAAATGTAAATGGCGAGCACGAAAGAATTTGAAAAGGAGGGAATTTCATGGCATTTGATGAAAAAATTTAAATGCAAATCCACTAAAGTGAAAAACAGTTAGGTAATCGGGGAATCTGTTCAAATTTCCTAGTCGGCATTAGAGCAAGGTGTTTTTAATGTCCAAATGTTGACTGGAAATGAATTAAATTGACTTTACCGCTGACGCATGAGTTCAATTTTAACTTCCAATTTTAAATAGGTGAGCATGGTAGCAGAAGACTGGGTGATACCCTAAACACTTAATTCGGACGTGACTTTGAGTACCATTGGAGATGTTTTTATATGTAGTCTCCTTCCGTAGTCTCAGGGTTCGTGATTTAAGAGCATAAAAGTCGACCATTGACACATATTTTTTCTATTTATCAGCGCCAGATTGTGGAGGCAGACTCTTTGGTTCTACAGGTAGATTAACTAGCCCACGTTATGGTACTCGCCCATATCCTATGACTTGTATTTGGCTGTTAGAAGTTGGTCCCAACTCAAAAATTGAATTGAAACTCGACTCAGTTAGTTTTGCAAGAGGCGACTGCTCAAGCTTCTTGATGGTCAGAGATGGAATGAGTACAGATTCTCGTGTTGCTAAAAAATTTTGCAAAAGCGAAGCTCCTCGCCGAATAGAATCGTCAGGCAATGGTATTTTGATTGAGCAGCATATTAGAGAAAACGAAGAGCAACGTTTTGTTTTTGATTGGAGAGAGATAATAGAGGAATCTTTAACAGGTATGGAAATTATTATTATGTGTATCATTTACCCTCTCATTTGTTACATTACTGAACAGCAGCCATAAAGAAATATCAGGAATTAAATACCGGGTGCGCCAAAAAACGCGGAACATCTTTGACCAGCTTGCAAAAATCGAGTACTGCACAGATTACAGTGATTAAAGTTGATATTTACGTCCAAAAGACAAAACTGGTTAAAAACAATTTTTCTTTTTTCAACGCTTGTTCTTCCGTTATGAGCGATTTAAAAAATTTCTCATTGCAGATCGAAAACATTCAAAAAATTGATATCATTGAGGTCAGACATTGACTTCATGTTTTGAAAAGAAATGAAAAGCCTTGCGAAAAATGACGCGTGAAAACTGAAAACGCAAGAGTCTTTGACATGGTTGTGGGAATCTCTCTTTGTCCATGTGCTCAAGCTTTTGAAATTGGATCAACGTTTTCCACTGTTTTCGAGATTTTGTGAAATGGACAATTGTTTGAAAATTGCTTATAACGAAAGATCAAGCGTCGTAAAAGATCGACAAAAATTATTTTTAACTAGTTTAGCCTTTTTGACGTGAATATCAACTTTAATCACTGTGATCTGTGCAGTACGCGATTTTTTGTAGCTCGTCAAAGATGTTCCGCGTTTTTTACGCACCCGGTATATAAGGATCTCATCATAGTCAAAATTGAAAGCAAGTATTGATCTGTTTTCGATACATTTTGCAGTTGTGGTGAAACAACATCATTTCTAAACCAAAAACAAAACAGAAATCAGACAAGGCAACCGTGTAAATTTTATTTTTAATTTTAAAATGTGTAACATAACCCGTGGACAAACTAAGTTCGCTACTAATCATCAAAAAACGGAATTTGGCTAAGGAAAGAAATTTTGAAGGGCAAAGTTTGTTAAAAGGGCTTCTTTGCTCAAGGTGCAATAATGATTCGATACTGGAGCATTCTTGTAAGTTAGCAACGCTTGTAAATCCAAAACTGTACTATTTTGGTTTCTAATACTCAAGTAGAGTATCTGAAAATTTTGCCTGATTCAAAGACAAAACATATCAAAAGTTTGTTTTTGCAAAAACCTGGGTCGTGGGAAGGTTTAGACACTAGTGGTAAGTTTATTTCTACAGTTTCATTATTTTTTGCATGTTTCTATGTTGTTGCTTTTCTTGACATAAAATTTACTTTTTACGCCAGTGTTTCGATGTGGAGGTTACGTAGTTGAGCCCGAAGGAGTTATCGTATCGCCTGGCTATCCGTTTTCTTATCGAAACAATGTGTTCTGTTATTGGATTATCACTGCTCCTAATGACCAAAAGATTTCGATTGAATTCACAATGTTTGATCTTGTAAGCGATTCCTCGTGCTCGAATGACTATCTTGTCATCAGAAACGGGGCCACGACTGCAAGTCCTCTTGTTGGAAAATTTTGTGGCACAAACATTCCGAAGAGGTACGTTTCACTGAACAGTAGCGTTTGGTTGCACATGAAAACAGACTGCAAAGGTACTGCTGGTGGTTTTAGATTGACTTATTATTTCGTCAACAGTGGCGACAGTATGGTGACTGTTTTACCTTCAACCCAGCTCCCAACTACGTCTCGCAATGTGCAACCCGAAACAGTCACACTAGCTACCGTACAATCCCTGCCGCAATTTACAGGATCTGTTAATACAGGTAAATCAATCAATCAATCAATCAATCAATTTTAGTCATAGAATGCATGTTAAATACAAATGTACGGGAAAAATTATGCAATCTATACGACTCTGAAAAGGTAAAGTGTAACTTGAACTAAAATTTATTAGTAAAAATAAAAATAAAAATAACATCCAAAATACATATGCATGCAAATTTAAATAATATCGAAAATTTTTGCAATATATATAGGCAGTTAGCACTTAGTGATGACAACGTTGGATATGCTAGTGTTTGGCAAATTTAATAGTCTATCAAATATAAATTTAAAGATAAACACAATATGGTTATAACGAGATAGCGCTATAGATTTATAAGAAGTTATCATGAAATCAGTGTTAATATTTAGAAATTAAAAACTTTTTAAGTGTATTTTTTGTAGTGTATAGTGTTTATTTTGCCTGGTTGCATAATTATCTTTATCTGCATTTGCTGTGATTTTTTAAGAATTCAGGAAAATAAGCTTTTTGAAAGTGTATGTTATGCATCATTTTAACAGTCTTAAATTTATACAGGTCTTCATTTTCAGAATATTTGATTCTTTGTTAAGTTTAGTGGTATTGACTAACAATTTGTTTCCAGTTAACCAGTTGTTCAATTTGTTCAGAGCTTATAAATTTTAATATTAACTATTCACCACACGAACAAACTTTATTTTAAGTTAATTTTTTATGCGAAAATGAAATAAAATAAAGAAAGTAGTGCTGTAAACTCATGTTGAGAGTTCAACGTGAAAAAAGTTCTACGTCAATGAACGAAATTTTATTGATAGATCTACGACCTATAAACGCACTTTTTGTACGTTGTGGGCTTCTTAACACAACACTAATCGATAATTTTAAAAACGACAGCCCAATATTTCAATGACTTTTAATATTTCCAAATCAAAGCAATAAAGAGACACTTGAAATCCCTGTGAGAACTCGCTATTTTTCTGTCATAATTTTAATAGAATTTACCTTTTCCGGTTAGGGCCGCCATTATAGAATTTTTTCAAATTTTTAAACCTGGATTTTCCACACAGAGTTTAGTTTCGTAACTAATTTTTGTATTCCTTGATACCTTTTTGTTAAACAAGTATATGCAAAACTTTTCCAGTTTTACAAATACAAAAATATGAAAGTTAGAGCTATTTATGTCAGGTAAAATGTTTGTTTTAGTATAATTTTGCCATTTTATTTTATTTTTGTTTTACACGTAATACTTAAAGCAACTTATTTAATTACAGTTAATGCACAAGGGGGATTGATAACAGGACGAGGAGGTATACTGCAGTCGCTGAATTTTCCAAGAAAATACTCAAATAACCAAGACGTTGTTTGGGTCCTCGAGGGTCCTGCATCGGGACGAATTGCCATTTCATTCAAATCATTTAGTCTCGAAGAAGACAGTGCTTGTAGATACGATTTTTTGGAGTTAAGAGATGGTCGATCTGCCGACTCACCTTTAATCGGAAAATTTTGTGGGGACCACTTACCAGCTACCTACACCTCAGCAGATAACGGACTATTTTTTAGATTTGTGTCAGACAATTCAGATACTCATAAAGGATTCCAAATAGAGTGGAGCTGGTTGCCATCAGGGAATCAACTACCAGCTGGAAAAAAAGAAAAACGACAATCGCGCCCTGGTACATAACTATGAGTTGCAGATTTCTTGAGCAATGTTCACGTTTTAAGATTCAGCTTAAAATCTACTCATTTATGCGATGATTCTTTGTAATTTTTCTCTCAACTTTATCAATGAAAAGGAAATTTTAGCAAGATTGTATCTTGTCCGTAGCAGCTCTATAGTCACGAATAACGGGCACATATGTTCAATTTATTGGGCAGTGAAAGTACCGCGTATAAGAACCTTGATTTTCTAATCTTAGCATAGCAGAGATTTTTAATTTTGGGGTTTATAATCTTATAAAATTATGCAATGAATGGTACTCAAAGTATTTTCAGAAAAAAAATATTTTAATTTCAACCCAAAGAAAGGCTGATCAAAACAGTGTTTCATATGTTTTTACGATATTTTAGCAGACGTTTAATTTGTCATGCTTTAGATCATGCTTATTGTCGTGCATAATTTCACTAGGCATTTAAATTGTGTTTCAGTTTGTGGTGGTACTTTCACTGAAGCAAATGGCAATATTTATTCTCCAAACTACCCTTCAAACTATCAACCAAATATAGATTGTACTTTTGTTATCAGACCAAAGTCATTTTCGTCTCTTGAGCTCACATTTAAGAGCTTCGACATTGAACCTGAGTCGAGATGTGGATACGATTTTCTTGAGGTGAGAGCATCCACGGCATCCCCGTTTACACGATGCCGGATTAATTTTATCTCGGATAGTTGTTCATACTAAATAGGCGTTCTGTTAACACTGAGACGATACCATTCGATCAATACTTAAACACATATATTCAATTCCATGTCATTTATTTTTTTTTTCAGATTAAAATCACTCCACTGTGAAGGTGGTATGAAGCAATTTCGACACGCATCTGATTAGCTTTCTGTTTCATTTTAATAATGTAAACTCGGTCCCAATCCGACCCTGAAGTTAGATTATCATCACAACTCTTGTTTCAGTCTTATTTTCTGGTAACAAGATCTTGGAAAGAATTTATGCGCAAAACCTAAAGCTTTTTGGACTGTATTGTTAACTTATTATATGGCGTTCAAAAATACGGCTTCTCCGACCGACAATAGAGCAATTTGGTTGGTTGCTAATCAGTCCGTGATAACCATCTTTTTCAAAGCCCACTTGGACCTGTATTGACAAAAGCCAATGACAAGGGAAAGGCTTCATAGCTATAATCCATATTGGAAAATATTCGACCATACTGAATCAAGGACGATCTACCCCGGAAAATACTCGATCCATACTGGAAAATATTTGGACTGTAGCTTCTTACAAAGATCTCACTGTGTTCGGTTAGTACGTGGTCTAGCTGCGGTCCGAATATTTTCCATCATTAACCTCATAATCGCATATTATCACACCTGTCCTTATTTTGATAAATCTCACTTTTCATAGACCCGTGACGTTGCTTGCATATCCCATAACAGTTCCAGTAACTACCAAATACCTTATGGATAAGGGTAGATCGCTGTCGCTTCAGAATTTTGTCTTGAACAGGAAACAATGCTTGACGTTGCCGCGCAGAGGATCAAAAACAATGCCTTCAATACGGAGCAGTGTGATCAGGCTGAAATCGTGTGAACAGAACAAGTTCTCGTATCATATTCAGTGATCAAATCCTTTAGAAAATAAATCCGGTATCGTGTGAACGCAACTTTGATGTTAGCGTTTGATTTCAAATCCATTAATGCAATATTTTTTTAAATAGTATATAGGACATTAGGCATAATTACGAAGTTATGAATTAGAAATCTTCGCAAATGCTAGCATGTAAAAGTGGAATTATGAATAAATTGAGTTCAGAACTTTCAAATGAGAGCATGGAGTCTCCTTGAAACATGTGATGTATTTTACTGTTAACCTTTTTCACTCAATAACGCCAATATTCCTATTTTCAAACAATGTGAAATGTCGTATTTTCAGAGGGTAAGTGCAGAAGGAATTATGTGTTTACTTAGAGATGCTAATGATATTCAACTTTAAAGTTAGCTTTTGAATTAATTTGATTTGCTTGTGCCATCTCCTACAAATGAGATTTTAAATAGGATTTACCTATTAATTGGACTTGAATCTTAAGAACGTTGTTACTGGTACAGTAATAAATATAATACCTATAAAGTTCGATAGCACAGTAAGCAGCCGCATCAAAAATGCTAACTGTTTTCGTTATATGAGCAGAAATATTAACTGATAAGAAGACGTTTTAGCCTCAAACCTTGAAAATAGTTTTTTTGTGTTTAAGGATGAAAATAGAAAAAAGTCAAAGAATTGACTGAAGATTGCTCTTTTTAAGGATGATTTTTAACATTCCAAGCTCTTGACAATTTGTCGAAACAATTTTTCGAAACATTTTCAAGGCTTTGGTGGAAAAAATGAGCCATCAATTGGAGATTTCAGTCATTTTATAGGTGTTTTAGCCCCAATTTGAAACTAATTCTTCGCCACTGTGTATCTTAATGTCTAATACAATTAAGAAACTTTACTGACAGAGTTAAAAATGGAGTTTCTTTTATTTGTGTTTTTTTTTTCGCCTAAACGCTGCCAGGATAATGAAAGTGTTTCTTTTAAATTTAAGATAAGAGCTGGTGACTCAAGCAGTGGGCGTTATCTTGGGCGGTTCTGCGGCACGACAAAACCGACCGTTTATTCGAACAAAGGAGCGTTTTGGATACGATTTAAGTCAGATAGTTCCAGTAACTACCGTGGATTCGTGGGGTCATGGAAGTCAATGGGTAGCAGACGACAACAGAGGTTTCGAAGAGGGATTAATTTTCTCCTTGGGCAACCATCTGGTAAGCCTCTAGCAATGTTGCAAACTTAGTTGTATTATTCTACAAAGATGGAGAAAAAAAACTGTTTGTATAGCCTACGTGTAGCCTCAGGTGGTAATGAAAATCCAAATAGTTGCCTTAAAATAAAAATTAATTAAAAAAGAATTTTTTATCCGCTCCAAATTCAAGCCAAGCAGCATCAAATTTTGTCAGTTTTTATTAAAAGAACTTTTCAAATGGAAACATGCTTGGACATTTGCTTATGTGACTGCCAACTTCCGCATTGACGCATTTTCTCACATTTTGACGTGAATTTGCTCCATATTTTTAGTGATGTTCGCTTTTAATTAAAATACTTCTGCCTTTTTCAAAAATGTTGAAATGGAACATATAACTTTAATATCTTCTGAATTCATATAAAATATACCTGTAGTTATTTCGTGGAAAAAAAATACGGAAAACTTGATTTGAAATTCGTCGCTGAGGCTTACTTTCCATAACAAAGTGATAGGCCGTTGAGATTCAG
>JAYJMH010009761.1:0-23975 GCA_036873815.1 Phacellophora camtschatica
TTTTAGTATCTTATGATGTGACTGCCTTATTCACAAATGTTCCCGTTGATGAAACAATCGATATCATAGTGGATGTTACTTTTGAGGATAATTGGTTCAACAAAACACAGAGCTAGAAGATTGCGAATCACGAAGCATCAACTTCTGTAAAGAACATGTAAAGAAAGGAAATGGCTTTGTCGGGGACCTTTTTCAGCCTTTATTTTAGACTCCTTTGATATTGGTCTCATTTTATACTGTTTTAAATTTCAAATTTCAAATTTCAAAACGATAATTGTGTTCAAATCAGACGATTTAATGAATTTAATACATTTTTGACAGAATTCAATAGTCACCAAAGATATCACGCCTTCCACAACGTATCTCATCGCAGTTGCTGCATATACATTGAAAGGCGACGGGACTCGCAGCAGAGGTGTTTATACAAGAACGCCAAAACGTTTGCCGCCTGCTCCAATCATCAGACGTGCTACATTCTTAAATCTTCCAAAAACAAATCTCAAACTTGCTTGGAGACCTCAGATTCCTGGTACCATTCGTTACAAGATAGTTTATGGAAAGAGCTTGTCAAAATTTGACAGTCTGGCAAACGTACGAACAGTGTACGTGGATGTTTCAAGCAGAACCAAGAATTTTGATGATCTTGACTTTGGCGTTTGGTACTGTTTCAAAGTATCAGCGAAAACATCTGCTGACTGGTCCAACGAAGCATTCAAATGGGTTCAAATGCCCGAAGGAAAACCAACTGAAGCGCCACAGAAAGTGCGCACTGTCACTGGCTCTGCAACATCGATAAAAGTAACCTGGGAATCCCCAGACCCTTGGAAGCGTAACGGAAAGATCACCAAGTATGTTTTGAATTATAAGAAAGAGATTGGCGGAGAACGAAGGACTAAAGAACTACTTATAACGCATTTGAACACGCGGTTAGAGATCATTGTTCAGGGTTTGCAGGTTAACACACGCTATTTGTTTGGCGTTAGAGCATTCACGGCCGTTGGAGCAGGACCAGTTAGTCTCTCTGTTGTTTCGAAAACTGATAACCAAGGTAATAATATCTTAGCTTTGTAATAATATTTTTTAAATGTAGATTTATTAAATTCCACTTGGTCGGACTTTGTTCAACCTCGTATCCAGGGATATTTAAAAAGTAAGTACTGCTTGGTAGCTACCTTGCTTTTCTGAGTGTTCATTGGCTAAAACGAAAGAATAGAATCTTGCGCCAACACTTGATTGGCTTCACCCTGGTTACTGGCTCTCAGGAAAATCGAAAAGATGGCACTTGAATGAGATTTGAATATTCAAGGTCTATTCTGTTAATCCCTGGGTTTATTTCTGCTAAACTGGCAAATCTCATTCAAGTTTTATTTTGCAGGGAGTAGCACAGGCAAACCAACTTAATTTAACTTACGTCGAAATATCTTAAATTAATTCAAAGTTCTACCCCGCATTTACCTCCTGAAATATGACATTTTACGTAGTTTGTCAATGAGCTGTGTTACCCCAGTTGTGAAAAGATTGCATACATTAACATATTCCCGCCAAGAAAATCGAGGTGGTACAAGAGTTATTTCTTCGATGGAAACCATCTTTGGAAACATGATTGTACTTTGCTAAATATTGTGGTACATTCAGGGGCGTAACTAGTGGGGAGGGAGGGGGGGGACGTCGAAATTGGGAGAACAATGGCTGTTAAAGAAAATATTTAAAGAAAACAATTCAGGCAATTTCCTAACCAAAATAGCACACCCCTCCCCCATAAGTTGGTACCTCGGTACGCCCCTAAGTAAAATTACATGATTATATATAGATACTACTGTTATTTTTTTCTTTCAAATATGTATATATATATAACAACATTTCTTTTCGTTTAGAATTACCGTCCGTGAAGTCTGTTAAGGTATCTGCAATTTCAAGTAGAACCATGCTGGTTGTATGGGTTGCACCGCAATCTACTCCTGAGTTTACCATCACTGGATATATGGTATGACTTTATTATTGTTTTTTTTAATTTTTTTCAATTTTTATGAGTCAAAAATGTTTGTGACGCTTGTGAATATTTAAAATGGTGATGACTTCGTCTGATTTCGAAAATTTGACTACTAGTGCGTATATGAGATGTGAAACTGTCTATAAAGTATTATCTGAGACGTGAAACTGCCTATAAAGTATATATTATTTGATTTGATCAAAATCGGACATTTAGGCTGCGAGTTATTAGTAAAAATTCAAAAACTACTCAGCTGTAAATTTGTCAAGAATGTTGTGAAAGCCTAATTTCTTCTTGTTCTTCCTCGATACTCCTCGCAACGATTGCAAAAACAAAGGAAATCTGTTTTTTAGAATAGAAACTCGACTATATGTTCAATTTTAATCAAATTTTTTTTGTAGCCAATAATTTTTCATCTCATCTATACACTAGTTGTCAAATGCTTGCAGTCGGAATAAGCTATCGCCAATTTCATATTTGCAAACCTCGCAACATTTTTGACTCTCCCGGTGTTATGTATTTATCATCATAAGCATACGGAGATGTACAATTATACGGAGATGTACATGTTGTATTAATTTTATTAATGTTGTTCCGCTTCATTCTTTCAGTTGAGGTATGATGCGCACAGTACATACAAAGATCAAGCAGGAAGGCAAAAGGTCGTGAAAAGCTCGGGAGTAAGGAAACTTGCTGCATCTGAATTTTCAGCGTCAATTGGTGAGCTGAAACCTGGCCTCTTTTACACCGTGTCTATCCGTGTTGAAACATCTTTTGGTGTTGGTGAACGTAAATCTACGCATTTCAGAACAGAAAAAGAAGGTAGGCTCACGAATTTTTAGGTGTGGGTTTCAAAAGTTAACATTTTTGCCAGAGCTCAATAGGTTTTTGGTTTTTTACGCTTAACTGTAAAACAATAGAAAAACATTTTAAGCCAATCAAATAATTTTTTGTGCAATGAGACATTATTGTGAGATGAGACAATGTTATGAAACAGTAAGACAATTTGATATACTTGCAACCAATAGAACGATGTAGCTTTTATTATTACTAAACAGAGGCGAATTTGTAACAATAGTGAAATTGACACACTTGTAACGAAGCGAAACTTTTAACTGGAAAACGAAGACAAACAATGTTGTTGAGGGAATGTTTTCATTTTCCAGTTGAGAGAGTTTCGCTTTGTTCTTGAAGGAAAATCGCTTTGAAACCAGTGTGCCAATTTCGCTACTGTTACAAAATTCTCCCCTGCTCGATTACCAAGCACATAAGGTGCAAGACTGATAAACATTTCATATTTATTTCATTGAAGTTGTTGAATTGAGTCTCTACGATGAAAACATAGTTTTAAGACAATCTTATAAATTTTCACCTTCAGCTCCAGTTTCCGCTGAGCCACCAAGACGAGTTCAAATTGCTGATAAGACCAAAATATCTGTATATTTAGCCCCATCTTCGGAGATCAATGGACCTATTGAGTAAGTATATATGTATACCGTAATTATATATATTGAGTATATATATATATACCGTAATTCCTCTTTAGAGGGGCGGCGTTTATTAGAGGGAGGCTTTTTATTAGAGGGAGGCGTTCATTAGAGGGAGGCGTTTATTGCAAAAGCAAAGATTATTTATTGGAAATCAAATAAATAGCAATGACACTTCACGAGGAAATATGAAAAATAAAGAAAAAATGCTTCACTTCGAATTACACTATGACATTGACACTGAAGATAGGAAGAAAAATCCTTGAAGAAGTTAACTGAGCAATTCTGAGATCTTTTCTGTCTATATCCAATTTGCTTCTAATAAACACCGCTTTCCAAACTGTAGCGTTTATTAAAGGGAGGCATTTATTCGAGGGAGGAATGAGATTTTTCAACATTTAAATTTTGTTTAGGTCACTTGGTATGGTGAGTTTAGTATGTGGTATGGTGAGTTTAGTATGGTCACTTTACTAATAAATAAATAGTGCCTTCCTGTTTCACAGTTGCTGTTATTTTGTTATAATTGAGACATTTTTTTTGCAGTTTCTACCATCTCGTGGTTGTGGATTTGGGTTTGAAGCCAAGAAACTTTCGTCAAAAACGTAGAACACGTGCAGGAACATCTTATGTAACTGCAGAATTTCAAAGAAACAATCTACCACACACATTTATCGTTGGTGATGGCAGAAAAATTGAAGGGTGGGAAAATAGACTGCTCATTCCAGGACATTCATATCAATTATTTATGAGGGCATACGTTAAGATTGTTGATAAATACCTCAATAGCACGAGTCCGCTTACCCAACCAATCTTTCTCGACCATCTGCCGTTGACTACTCCCGGTGGGAACGAGGACAACAAAGATTCTCTGAACAAGAAGCAAGCTGAGAACGACAAGCAGACTGGGTCAGGGAAAGCCAAAAGCGGTGGCAACGGACTCCTTATTGCTGGTGTTGTGATTGGTCTAGTTGTTATGATTGTCATTGTTGTTGTTGGAGTGATCATTTTTCGGAGAAGGTCAGTAAAATTTGCGACACTGTAATTTTGATGTTAATAGTGATTTCTATGTTGTTTTGCTATCATTTATTGATCATCGTTTCTGGCTTTTATCCAAGCGACCTAAATAATTCATTTTTTGTTTTGTTTATGTCCAGGAGACGCCAGAATGCAGTTCCAGACGAAGAAGAAGAAGAGGAAGATTGCAGAAAGCCTTTGAAAGGCAAGAAGAGTGTTGTTGTAAAGGAGAAACCTAGAGATTTGGTTGAAATGCACAGAATCACACACCCCACTGATGGGATAAGAACTCATCCTCCAGTCCCAGTCTCACAGTTTGCTGCACATGTCTATGCAATGACAGCTGATGAGTTTGAAGGATTTACGAAAGAATTTGAGGTGAGTTTAATTCAGTATAATATTTAGTTTTTAGCAATCAATGAACATTAAACATCAAATGTTATTGAAGCATGGAACTGAAAATATGTGTAAATAGAGGTAGAGGAAATAATTGTTTTTTGGAAGGAAGATTGATATTTAGCAATGTTGATCTGAAAATGTTAGAAACATCTATAAAATGGTTAAGAAATATTTGTGGACATATGGGAAAGTTTTCAAATGCACATACTTATTTTTGGTTGATTGCATTAAAACAAGACATTAGTGGGGAGGCATTTGAAGGGTTTGTACCACTTTAATGACTGATTGTTTTCTTTTATGTAACCTTAGTCTATCAAACATGATCAAATACTTGTCTCAGAAGAATCAAATCAATTGTACAACAAGGAAAAGAATAGATATCCAAACCTTCTTGCTTGTAAGTTTATTTTGTTTACATAAGTTTTTTTCAACTATTGTTCTCATGCAAATATACACATAAAAACAGTTATAGTTACATCTAGAAATTAATGCATTGAAAGAAGGGCTTTGGGTGCTGCAATGTTTTTGTCTGGTTTTGCCTTGCCCCCGGATCCATGTATGACACCCCCCCCCCATAAATATAATAACACCTATTGGCTTTCTGTTCAAATTGTTTTTTATTTATGTTCTTTTGGATCGTTGTCGTCTTTAGTTTTTGTTTATGTTCTTTGGCAATCTTTGTTTTTAAAAGTAAAACTGTTATTATTATTTCGATATGACTTTTTGCAATAAAATTTAAATAGCAGGTTTTAATAAAAGTTGTTTTTTCTTGTAGACGATCATACTCGAGTTATTCTCAATTATCTTGAAAGTCCAGGCTCAGATTACTTGAATGGAAACTATATCGACGTAAGCCTTTATGTTTATGAACTTATTAAATTGTGTTTTCTCTATATCCCAAGAAATTATGGTCGCTGACTGTATAGTTTTTATTTATGTTAAGTTCGTTTTTTCAATTTCAATTTCAAGACTTGTTTTCAGCTAAAATTTATCTGACTTTGGTATCTGATATTAGGCACAATCATTACATAGTTTTTTCTGCATGCCAATACTCAACTAAAAGTTAGACTCTGTTAGCTACTGTTTGCTGATTCTGTTCGATTCTTTTCCTGACATTTCTAATTTTGTTATATTTAAGTTTAAAGATTATTTAATTCTTTGTGGATTACAACAGCATACTAGATGACAGTTTCATAGTTTTGGAAACAAACAAAAGTTTTGGAAACTAAAAACAAAGTGGTAACCTGAAATTAAAACGTGGTTTCAATGTTTTGGAGTGTGATATCATATCATTTATTGGAAACCTCATCTTACGTTTAGGGATATTGCAAGGAAAAGGCTTACATCGCAACACAAGGACCAATTGCTAATACAGTGGCCGATTTCTGGAGAGCATGTTGGGAGAACAAAACAAGAACGATTGTGATGATGACGAAGCTAGAAGAAAGAGGACGAGTACGTTCAAAAATTGAAACATGAGATATTTATTTATCAGTGTCTAGGCTTTGTTTTATATTTTTATGTGAATTATGTGGAAGATTCTGGGGAAAATGTAGACTGTGACGAGTTATCAGACAGTAACACGTGCTTGAGTTCGTTGTAAAAAACGTGAAAGGGAAGTAGAATGAAAGGTTGTGAGAAGGTGGACAGTCGTTGTTTTAAGAGATATGCTTCGAATTTTTGGATCTTGATCTTGAGGCTTGACAAACTCCGATAGATTTATGCATAAATGGGCCTAAATATCCGTGCATCGATTTTTAAGTCCATTTTTGTGATTTATGTTAAATCATGAGAAGGTTATTATGATTATTTTCAGATAACAATACACTACAGCGAATCAATCAAATTTTTAAATGCCTTTTTTTTAGAGTAAATGCGAGCAGTACTGGCCAAGTAACGGAGTTGCGACTTATGGAAGAATGAGAGTGGGAAAAATTGATCAAATCGAGTTGGCAACGTACACAATAAGAAGTTTTGAAATTTCAGAGGTTTGTTGTTTTGTTGTTTTGTTGTTTTATATTGTGCTTCACATTACAAGCTTATGTTTTTTAATTTTCACCTTTAGGAAGAATCAGGTTTCCCATTCTCCAATCAACTTTTATCTTCTTAATGCTAATATTCAAAAAATGATTCAAAATTTCAGCTTGAATAGTGTCATATTCATTTATATATGTTTTTTTCATACTGGTTTCCCCCGTGTGACCTCTCATAACACTGGCGTGCACTACATTACACTCAGCTTTTTCCTTTCGCGATCAAAGCAATCAGGAATCCATTTAAAATCATCTAACTGCATGATCGCTTTCTAAAGAAACAAAGCAGAAATCTGAAACAATGTAATCGCGATTGTTTTGATTGCCAAAGGAACAGGCTGATCAATTTACAGGCATGGGGATGATTAAATGATCCGTTATGGTTTTGTTTCAGACTGACGGCGATGAAACACGAACTGTGAAACAGTACCAGTTCACAGCTTGGCCTGATCCAGGAGTTCCACAGAATCCTGGGCCTTTGCTAGTTTTTATAAACAGAGTACGTAAAGAGAAGGGTCATGATGCTGGACCTATTATTGTTCATTGTAGGTAAGTAGCACTTTTTGTGCTTCGGGCTTCTATTAATTTAATATTTTTTATTCAATTCGACTTTTATTGTAGAATGCAAATACATTGTAAAAATTTAGCAAACTTCACGACCCAAAGGATGAAAGCTTATCAAGTTTAAGATGTTAACTAATATCGTATTTAACAACAGAAAACGTACAAATGGGAATTTATTCTCTTTCAGATAATGTACTTTTCAGGACTACTTAATTTATTTTAATTACGAGTTTAAGTTTAGGTTTTGCAAAGGAAATACTCTTTCACTTTTGGTATTGGAATTATATTCACAGAACAATAAGTTGAATTTCATTTTAAATGTTATTGTTTTTATGTTATGCTATAGGGAAAGGCTTTTTCGATGATATATGTATATATACACACACACCTTGCCTTTATAAATATGTGCTAATTAGTCCTCTTTTCACGATTCCAGTGCTGGTGTTGGTCGGACGGGATGCTTTATAGTAATCGACTCAATGCTTGAGAGAATAAAGAATGAAAACATTGTTGACATATATGGATATGTGACAATGATGAGGTCTCAGCGAAGTTTCATGGTTCAGAATGACGTAAGTATAAATAAAATTGAACGTTGTTGCTCTTGCATATTGCTTTCTGGCTGACATAAAACTACATACATATACACATACAAGAATGCATTACTTATTTACAAGCAGGTTTTTGAGAGGCAGCAAAAGAGCTGCTATAAAAAATTGTATTTGATTAAAATAAAAGGAAATCAACCTAATCATCAAGGATGAATAATTTTACTGCAATATTCCACTTGGGAAAAAGAATAAAGTTGCTTGCGAATTCTCACCGAAAGGTGTCAAGTCGAACGGGGGAAAAAAGATGAAACCTAACCCCTTGCTGGGGAGAAATATTGAATCATTGCGAAGAATATTTACCCCTACATCAATATAATTAATTTTGTTCATGCATTATATATATATTATTTGCTTGTTAATAATCATTCGTTTATACATTCACTCGTTATTCATTAATTTGTTCTTTGCAGGAGCAATACACATTTGTTCATCTCGCCATTTTGGATGCTATTGAATCAGGATTAACGGAAATACCAGCGAATGAAATCTTCAACTACTTCACGAAACTCACAGACCTCAACAAGGAAAGTGGCGGAGAGCTCATAGATGAAGATTTTAAGGTAAGACAAATTAATTAATCTAGTTGCTAATTTTCATCGTTTTTGCTTGTGGAAAATGTTTTCATGATTTTGGCTTATGGAAAGAAAAATTATATATTTTTTACTTGCTTTTTGTCTGATGTAATATAAAATGTATTTGAGGCGTTTTACAGCAGAAACCCACATAAAAAAGCATATATGTTTTTGCGCCAGCCTGGCAAAGGTGACACGTTGAAAAACGTTGGGAATAAAAGAAGGGTCAGTTATCTAACTTACAACAATCTAGGTTACTTCGCAGAAAGAATATATTCCATATGTTGTTTTTTTAGGTTTATTTTTAGATTTATCCACATTGGAATTGTTTATTTTATCTCATTTTTTAATGTTTGTTTGTTTCAGGTTGTTGTTAACACCACAGTTCCTGATTCTTCGAATTTTACAACAGCACATTTGCCCATAAATGCGAAGAAGAACAGATGCCAAACCATAGTGCCTTGTAAGAAATTATCATATTGATTGCATTACAACAGTAATTGACACACTTTTTCAAGGCGATTATCCCTTTCTCTTTAACACAGCAAAACTCTCTCAACTGGAAAACGAAAACAAACAATGTTTCGGAGGAGATGTTTTCATTTTCCAGTTGAAGGAGTTCCACTTTGTTCTCGAGGGATAATCGCTTTGACACTGTCAATTTCAGTATTGTTACAAAATTCGCCTCTGCTTTGCATTACGTAATTGTTATTTCTCAAGGGACGCAGAACATTTACGTAGCTATTTTATCGAGTGTTGAGAACCAATTTTCAAGATGATTATTAACTTTTCAAAGATGATTACAAAGTTTCTTTACTGTCAATTGGAGTTCTTATTTTTCATATTCCCAACTATCATATGAATAAACTAGTGAGCAATGATATGCCTGTGCTCTACAAAGAAATTACGCTTTTTGCGCTGCTTCACCACTCACCCCGGGAAAGGTCATTTAGCCCATTTCTAAACAACGAAAACACCATATTCTCGGGAGGCAATGCAGGAACTAAAACTTTACAACAATTTCTGATATTTTAACGTAAGTTTATCTGTTGAATTAAGCTGTTTTGTAAGTGCTACCCCCTGGAAAATGAAACACGGATGAGATTTTTCTGTTAATTGCAAATAAACCCGGGCGTGGAATGAAATGGTTAACTGTCATTATAAGATATACCTCCAATCCTTTTTGAGGTGACATTGTGAATGCAAACTAACACATGAAAATTTTTCTTCAGATGACTCAAACAGAGTATGCCTTCAACTTCTACGCGACAACGAAGGAGCAGACTATATCAACGCAAGTTATATTGACGTGAGTAAAAAACTTGTTGTTGCTGCATAGTAAAACGCTCATACAGTGTTAAGATAAGCATATAAGAACCTACGTCACGAAATTCATCTTGACAAGATTTTTGAGGTAAACATACGTACATTTCAGCTTAATAGATCGTAGGGTGAAGAACTGCAGAATTTAAGTAACAATTTTTTCATTCTAAGTAGAATGAATGCAAATATCAACGTTCCCCTTCAACGTTCATACAAAAGCCATTCAATAATTCAAGCATTCTCAACATTTTCTGATTTTCTGACGTCAGAACGCAAGGAAATAAGGAGTCGTGTAACAAGTTTAATACCAACGTTCATGTTATAGGGTACTGGAGTGTTTATTTTTGGATGATACTGAAAACATTTATTTCACAGGGTTATCAGGAACGGAAAACGTACATTGCGGCGCAAGGACCGATGGAAGAGAACACATTGGATTTCTGGAGAATGATAATGGAACACAACTGTTCAGTAATAGCCATGCTTACGAATTTAGATGAAAATGGAAAGGTAATTTTATTTTTATTTATTTTTATTTTGAGTTGATTTATTTTCTGTTCCTTTTTGAGAGTTCTGCCATAGCCATTGCCTAACACCGATGATAGTTGCTCCACAATGCCAGGCGTAGCCCATAGAGGTATATATTCTGTGGTTTTGATTTTACCTAATTTTTTTTTTTGCAGGAAATGTGTCACCGATATTGGCCTAAAGAAAAGTCTGAGAAATATTTCTATTACGTCATTGAACCTGTGAGCGAAGAATTGTACCCTCACTTTGCCATTCGAGAATTTAGAGTTACAGACGCAAGGGTAGGTTGGAGACGGTTTTTCTTTTGTATTTAAATTCTCTATTTCTGAAAGCTCGTTATTTTATTCGTAAAATGATTATTCGTCAGTCATGAAAACCCATAAACGACGTGAACGTCATATTTGCAGGAGGTAAATGCATACAGAACTTCATATTAATTCAAGGTATTTCAAGTTTATCTCTTGGATTAAGTTGGTATGTGCTACCCCCTGCAAAATACGACTTAGGATTTGCCTGTTAACTGAACACAAACTGTAAGGATTAAAATAAATGCATCAAAAATCAATAGCCTATGTTCACTAAATAGTTAACTATGTTCACTAAATAGTTAACCATGTTCACTAAATGTTTAGTGAACTATGTTCATTAAATGTTCACTAAATGTTCACTAAATAGTGAACTTGTTTAGAGGTTCACTAAATGTTCACTAAATAGTGAACTATGTTCACTTAAATGTTTTGGTTTGGAGATTAAAGTAAACACGCTCGTAATGATTACAGTTTATTATATTTTTCCTTTGCGACTCAAATAAATCATCTGCAATTTTTTTAACCGTGTTTCCGGTATAGATTCAAATTTACAACGGTTTATACGGACATTTTAATGTTTTTATGAAAGATTGAAATTTTACCATGAGTTGCATAGACAAGGTGTTTATGAGCAATGAATCGTTCACAGATTGTGTTCTTCCATTCTCACAGGACGGCGAAGCTCGAACCATACGACAGTTTCAGTACATTAACTGGCCTAAAAATAATGTGCCATCGGTATCACAAGGCCTCAGAGATTTCATTGGACGTGTGCGCAAATACAAAAACCAGACGAGCGACGCGGGACCAATTTTAGTTCATAGCAAGTAAGCACTTTATACAATTTGTTTTACTGATCTTTACATACTTTATATACATGCAATTTGTTTACAGCTCAACATACAGGCATTGAGTAGAACCTTTAGTTGTCTGGCGATCTGTGTATGGCGTGAAACTTTGAACAACAACAAGATACGTAATCATTCTTATTGCCACGCTCTTGTAATGATTTCTCATTGCCACACTCTCGCTCTGCCTTGGCATTGAGCACTGTTTTAACCAGTCAAGAAAAACTTTTTGAATTTACATATACACATACGCATGTAATCCTGTTAATATAAGTTGACTTTAATATAAACCTTGTCTTTCAGATTACATTGTCCTTTAGTATGAAATGTGTAATTTTGTTTGTTTTGGAAGTTTTATTTACAATCTCTCATAGTTTAAATGAAATGGAAGTCTCATTTATAAAGACTCGCAACGTTTTGATTTTTTTTATAGCACGGGAGCTGGACGAACTGGTGTTTTCATAGCACTAAGCATCATCTTAGAAAGGTTACAGGTGGAGCATGTTGTTGATGTACACAGAACTGTTAAAACGCTGCGATTAGAAAGACCATACATGGTACAGACAGTAGAACAGTACAAATTTTGTTTCCAAGTTGCAGTGGACTTTTTGCGAAGCTTTGATCTGGTCGACGAGCAACACGCTCATCTGATGTAATTTGCTGTTAACTACGTCATCATGAAATTGCTACAAACATTTGCTTGATAGGAGCAACACGCGCATTTGATGTAATTTGCTGTTAAAAACGTCGTCATGAAATTGCTGCAAACATTTGCTTGATAGGAGCAACACGCGCATTTGATGTAATTTGCTGTTTAAAACGTCGTCATGAAATTGCTGCAAACATTTGCTTGATAGGAGCAACACGCTCAGTTGATGTAATTTGCTATTAACTACGTCATCATGAAATTGCTGCGAACATTTGCTTGATACGTGCATGAGAGGAAGACGAATTTGTGGACTCATCTGCAAGTGTCATGTTCGAAGATAAGTCTTGAAAGAGAACTTTGAAACGCTGTTAATAATTAAAAACAATTTTTTTTTCAGTACTAAAAGAGTTAATCAGAGGTACATTGTTTATGTTTGCTTATAGGATTTTACGTGCATTTTAGGTTGTGCTATTGAGTGATTTTATTGTCATCGCATTAATTAGCACAGTGTGCTGAAGGGTGTGCTGGTTTCAAAAGCTTGCAATAAATAACTCGTTCACATCAGAAACTAACCAGCACTCAAGTACAAATAATTAATCCACTAACCCCGGTAAAGACCCTTTGGGCCATTGATGAACAATATATAACGTCATAATTTTAGGAGGTAAATGCAGACAGAACATTATATTAATTTGAGACATTTTAACGTGAGTTGATCTTTCGAATTACGTTCGTGTGTATCCATGCTACCCCCTGCAAAATCGAACTTAGATAGGATTTGCCTGTTGTTTTGAAATATACACGGGTGTGAAAGGGGGAAAAATTTCATGTTTCTTCATACTTTGATAGCTTCAATGTTAAATATTTATTAAAGTGCTTGGTGAATTTTTTCGAAAGGCTAACCCTTGTTGTGATCAAGAGTTGTTGTAACGGAATCTTTTGATATTAAATGTCTTATTCAGATGGTGAGCGAGTTCGTCATGTCGTCAAACGTTAATAGATTGTTAGGCTAAAGATTGTTAGGGGGGTTTTTTACCTGCATTCCATAATGGAATCATTGTAGTAAAAACCCACACACACAAGAGCCTTATTGTATAAGGCTCTCAGTTTTATGGCATATAAAAACTCAAAATGCTAAAATATTGTGTAGATACTACATTTTTTTAATCATTGACTTTTTGAAATTTCTAGTTCAAAATTACAGAATTTTACCGAAATTCCTGGTGAAAACTTTTGGGGTAAATTTCCTTTAAAATTGTGGTTCTTATATGCTTGTTTTTACTGCAGTTGAGTCTACCGAAATTCAAAGATTGAGGATTCTTTCATCTGTTTTTGTATCTTTGTATCTACTTTGAAAATAAAATTTTGTTTGTATAAACTGTTTGTTTGTATAAACTTTTTTGTTTGTATAAACTTTTTTGTTTGTATAAACTTTTTTGTTTGTATAAACTTTTTGTTTGTATTTAATCATGTTACACATTTTTGTTCTTTTGAATCAGGTCGATCATCAAGCGTTTGTTTGATTGGTTCAAATTCTGAAAACGGTAGACTTGGAACAGTCAGAATTCGTGTCTGATTGACCCCGGAATTCTGTAAACGGCAGTTTGTAAGGTCTTCTAAACCTTATACCCCAAAAAGCATAAGGCTTCGCAAAGTCTAATATTTTCAGAATTTGGTAGGTTTGGAATTTCCAATCAAACATACCCTACAAGTGCATCGAATTGGTTTTTTGTGAGTGTATTGGTGAATTTTCTCGCCGCATGATTTGTTAGACATCGTAGTCTGTATTAGAAAATAGAAAATGCAATATGAGGCAAGCAACCTTCAATACGAGGCAACCTTAAACCGTTAATACGAGGCAAGCAACCTTCGTAATGTTAGCTGAGCTTTGCATCGGAGCTTTTTTCAGTTAACAAAGTACTGGATAAAATTCCCGCCCCGTTTGTGTGCATCCACACGTTTCACGATTCTCGATTCCGTGTTTCAGCAAATCATCTAAAACATAATAGAAAATTATGTTAAACAAAGGATTCAGCTCTGATTATGACAATGCGATTTCTCACTGTAAACAATAGATTTCACACCTTTGACTAGCATGAACGAAACCGTAAAGTTTTGCTTTCTATGTTTATTTTGTTATTATATGATGCACCCAAGAGGTGTGAAATCTATTCTTTCAAATCGTATTGTCATGTTTGAAACCGCAATCTTTCGTTTCTCAAAATTCACCATTTCTTTTTGGTCATGTTCCGTGTTTGGAGAGCAACATTTATTAACCGACGATACATAACATTTCTTTTTACCGGGTTTCACCGGATAAGCACCGCTCAGATGGTTGTTTTCTCGTATGTACGGGCCATTGGTGGATCTTTGTAGTTTATGAGCGAAGTATTTGCTATCAAGAGAAAGTTTACCGATGTTTTCGATAAACTTTATTTAAAAGTTTTTGTATTAAAAGTGTGTTTTTTAGCTTGTAATATTGGTAAACAAGAATGTTTCGTTTTAGAACCATTTCACGACACTTGTCTGTTAGCTCATAAGATTAAGATGTTATCGGGTAGTTATATCTAAAAGTACACGCATTTTTATACAAGAAACCCGTGCATTAAGAACTAGCACCTTGAATCGAACAAAAAATTTAGAAAACTCAGCACTACTTATACTTAACTTTGGGAAACTACATTTTTTGTTTTATAAGAACCTTTTTTATCAGAACGTCGAGCTCAGGTTCAGGCTGAAAAAGATAGGTCTATTATTGGGAGGAACAATAGAATAAGAACCTCTTCAAGGCTTAACTTGAAAAATCGACGTTGTACAAAAGAGTGTATGACATTTTAGGACATTTTAGTCAGCTGTGAAGTTTATTTTGTTAGTTTGCCGTTTTACTTTTTGGCACCAAACTTTTGGTTTCGTAAAAAAATGTGGGGGGAGGGGGGTGATTTTTCAAGAAGGACCCTAAGGCGACCGTTGTTAATAGATTCGGTGAGAAAACTACTGTATACTATTTGCGATTTCTCTTGAAACTGAGGAAGAAATATTTTGTATTACATGGGCCGGGAAACGAATAAAATAATTTTACAGTTCCACTGAGAGTATCTATTTCGAGTGAAAAAGAACATGTTTACATACATAAGTAACTCATCGTTACTTTGATACTGCAGCGGGGGTATATTGGAAGATGTCAATAGTGGGTTTGTTTGTAGAGAAAACGATATCTGGAGTTCACCTTTAAAATTAAATTTGCTTCAAAATTCGTGTACGTCTAAATTTCGAGTACTAACTGAAACAGAAACGAAAAACCACGCAAATACATTTTTAATTTTATTTCATGTGTTATTATTAGAGTTTTATTAGAATTTTCACCACCGAGGCCTTAGAATTAAACGCCCTTTCATCCAGGAGTTTTTATATGTATGTAGTTGACGAGTTATCCTGATTTTGTTCATTTGACACATCTGTGATTTTGATATTAATAGTCTAGCGTTCAATGTTTATCGATGAAGTTTTATCACTTATTTTGTCTGCTGCATTCCGATTACGGGGTAACGGCTTACATAAGACTACGCCCCCAAGAAGGGGGGTAACGGATAAAGACTACCCAATCCATAATGTTTTTCATGCCATAGATAGTTGTGTTCCTACAACTAAATTTTGCTCATGAAAAAAAAACCAATCGAGCCTGCACGCAGGCTACGTAAAGCTTCGAAGAATTGCAAACAATTTCTCATTCAAACAATTTCATAGCTTCAAATTTATCTGTTGTTCAAATAATTGTTTTGAGACAAACATTCAATCCCAGTATTCTTGCACGAAATATGTTCGTCATTCCCAAAGTTGTACTCTGTAAAATGACCTAAAAATGCCGCACATATCCGTATGACCGGGAGGTGAAGTACCCATTTCCCTAGCACTACGCATTAAGGAAACGGAACCTTTGGATTGAACCTTATTTGTTGTCAAGCGGCATGTTATTACTCTTTTGTCTTTAAATTTTAAAAAAGCAGCTGCTCGCTAAACGCTATCAGCGGACACTTCCGTTCAACGGACAACAAACTCAACGTCTAAGGAGTAATGTTTTTCATAATATTTATAGTTTTCTTCATATCGATTGTTGTTTTGTCTTGTATTGGTTCGTGTGAGTGCCAATCTCGGGCGTCAACAGCAAGGACAAATTTCGTAAATCAAAAGATTCAACTTTCCAGAATGACGATGCGATTTGAAGCTGCTTTCAAAAAATTTCACCATCAAACGCATTCAATCATATCAAAATAAACAAGAGAGTTTCCTTTGTTTTTCTGTCGCTTGAATCCTTCGTTTTGCAATATTCGAACGTTGCAACCAAGAATGCAAGACGGTTGGTGTCGTATTCATTCCATTGGCTGATCCCACTAGGCAATGGCTGATTTCTACTGGCGTGACATCAGAATGCTTTTGAGATATGTCTCAATCACAATTATCACTGAAAATAAAAAGCAGTCAGTTTCATTTCAATCAATTTATATTGAAAAACAAGTAAAATAGCGATATTTGTTAGAGCCTGTTTACAAGCCTGTTAGAGCCTGTTTACAAGATACAAGTTTATTCCTTAAATTTTTAATTAAATTATTTTCCATAAAATTATTTTCGAAATTGACCCTTTTTCGTAGTCCTTTGGAAAAACGAGTCGAAGACTCAGAGAAGAAGAGAAAATTTGCGACAGCGAAAAGGCGTAATATACGAAAAACATTTGACATTGCGAAAATAGAATATAAAGTTTACAATTAAAGCTATTTTGCTAAATCGCCTTTTGGAGTCCATTTTCCAACCTTATACTCTCGCCTGAACTCGTTCTGAATCTAAACTTCCCTAGTGTCAGCAAGGAAACCCATATTTCCAACAGAGCAAATTCGTCTAATGCATAGATGATAGGTTCAAATTTATAAATTTATTTTTTGTTGGAGGTCTTGATCAATCTTTAATCTATCAGGACAACAATGAGAGACTCTTCAGGTTGGAAAACTATTGCTAACAGAAAACAATGTACTTCTTAAAACAACAAATTATTTTCAGTCAATATATTCATTTTGTTCCGTTGCAACAAGAGTATGTGCTTCGATGTCTTTCTGCATGTTGGTGTCTTCCTCTTTTTGGTATTTGTCGCTGCATTTATTGCATTGCTGAAGAGTGTTTTCCTATTTATTCTTCAAATTATTTGGGGGTAATGAAGCTGTCGAAGTAAATCATTTTGAAGGGATTTCTACGAGAAGTCCAAATCAACAACAACTAATTACGTAGTAGAGGTCTGGTACTACACGGTCTGACCGCGTTCTTACGTGGACAGTTTTGGAGGCAAAGGAAAATTGGGGCGCAAATTCAAAAACAAAATTCCCTATTGTGATCAGAGATATTTGTTTGAAAAAGTGAGCAATTAAAAATGTTCGTATCATATATGAGATAATTCCAAAACCGGGACGTTGCACTACCTTCTTTTTTGCCTTGCTTGTATGCAATTTCCAATGCTGTGTTGTTGCTTGAATTCAATCGCGTTAAGTCCGCACCATTTTCTGTCAAAAGTACACAAATATTTAAATTTCAAAACATTTAAAATACAAAATTAAAAACACCAATTTTAAATTGAATTTCATCGCTATGTTCACAGGTTCTTCAATATTTATGGCGTGGCTTTATGTTCACGGGGGGTATGGAAGCGTGTCAAGGGTATGAGCTGGGGATGGGATGGAGGAACAGAATAAGACTTATTACCCTTATTACAAGTGCGTAGCATTGCGCCTCCACCTGAACTGATGTCCCCATTCAACAAGTTTGCAATAGGATAAGATGGCAGAAAATAAGGTATTTGTTCTTACATATATATATAAAAAATATTCTTTTGATTTACAAAAAAGCTTCTTAGTTGTGTTCGACTGGTTTGAATAAACTATTCTGATGTCATGAGCTCTGGCTGGCTCTATCTCGGCTACGTGAGACATCACTTGCTTACGAAATTATGGTTAAACCCCTATGATTAAAAATCGAGCGTATATAAGAGCCCGGGCCAACCAACCAGGAATTTCTTATATAAAAACTCCAGCCCGGGCAGGAATTTATATTTTTCTCATATAAACGCTTTGTCCCTGGCTGGCTGGCTTTCAAAATCAAACTCACGCATGCGTGTTATGTACATTTCCCTTCATGTGAATATGATGCCAAAACCAAGTTTCGGTGCCCGGGGGGGCAATTTTGCTTATGTAAACGTGGGATGAAAAACACCCCAACTAGCCGAGATAGAGCCAGCCCGCTCTCGTATAAACAGGCCATAAAAGAGCTAGTTTCTTGTAGACGGGGTTTATCATGAAAACAACCGTGTCCTATTGCCCATGCTTTCGTTAGTTTGACAATGAGCATAAATTACCAAGTAGCAGTTTCACAATATGATGATGACCATTGTATGCTGCATACATCAATGCTGTAACTCCATCCTGTACAAAAAATATAAGGTTGGTAATCAAGAAATAAATGGAAACCTAAATAATAACAAAGAAACGGGAACAATATATTCAACGGCATTTTTTATGTTAATATTTCACCCTTGCATGCAGGGCTTTTTAAAGATTGTGATATTGTGTAATTTTCTAAACGAGGATACTTTCTAATTTTCAAAACAACGTATAAACAACAGCTTTTAAAGAAAACTTGTGGTATATTCCGACCAAGTGCCCCAATAAATTTGTGCGAGTGTCCCAATAAACATTCAGCACAATTTTAAATAAGTAAACAACCAAGAAAGTTTACCTGCAACCCTACAAATAGCTGCATAATTTATTTTATTCACCACATTATGACCAGGGGGTACACGTCCCATGGTTGGACGGGAGTATGCCGTTAAGATTCTATAAACCAGCTCATCTTTAATGTTCTAATTTTTGTATACACTCAACATTAATGTTGTGTTTCATTCCAACACGCCCAACATTAAAGACAATTTTAAATACCTTACCCAAAATTAAAGCACTTTTGCTAAAAATCGTACGCATGTCAATAGAATTTAGTGTCTCCAAACCTATTTTTATCGGCGGCACATATCTGTACCTATATATCAGATGGCTGTAGTAATGTAGCAACTTGGTATGGTTATGATTAATCAACAAATATTATGGCAAGGCTCAACAAAAACAATGATTTCAGTAACTGCACTTTCTACTGAATTCAAAAAAATGCATATGTACTGACTTTGCAAACAGCGTCAACATCAGCACCATATTTCAGCAGTCGTGTACAAACATCACTGAATCCATTACTTGCTGCTAGAGTCAAGGGTGCATTGCTCTGACTGTTAGCACTGTCAATACAGGCACCAAGAAATGCTAAGTAGTCTATTGATACAAGCTGACAAAAAAAATTACGTTGAAAGTGATCATGGAAAAGCTCAGTAACTTACACGAGCAAGCAGCACTTGGAACTTTTTCATTCTTTTATCCTTTCCATAACATGTAAAGTTTTACGAGGATATATCTATTACTGAAACACCCCCGCTTAAGCACCCCTGGGTTGCTTGCCCCAGCAAATTCCCCGGTCGACAAAAGCGTCGAAATTTTTCCCTCAGACTAATTCAACATTAACATGGTAAAAACATTTGTTCCCTACCACAAAGCTAGAGAAAAATTGCAATTCACACCCAAGAAAAGCATACACTAAAGACATGCCTTTAAAACACAACTTTATAAAAAGCTCATAAAAAATATAAAGTTCTTTTCAATCATTGTTCAGGTCCTAAAGTAATGGATATACATTAAAAGTTTTAATTACTCTTTCAAAACATTTTATATCTTTATAGACTTTACCTGTCGCTGATTAGAAGCCCATCCCAAAGACGTGTTTCCATTTTCGTCAACTGTGTTAATATCAACACCTTTAAACAAAAAAATTAAATCATATCAGTATGAGTCAAAGGTTAGATGCGAGAAGTTAATATCAACATCTTGGAACTCAAAAGGAATTATGGTATAAACAAACAATTTTGCTATAGCAGCAATGAAAGTATAGCAGTAATGTGTCAAAGGTTAAATGTTAGAGGTTAATATCAACTGATTACTTGGTGTCTTATAAACCTTGTTTCCCCTTTCTAATAATTAATTTTACTTAATATAGAATCATGTTGTCCCCATCAACATTCGTTTTGTTCTTAGTTCTTGTAACTCAGTTTAGTTTAATTTAGCTTGTATGACGACGCTCCTATGTAGTGTAGCAAGTCATTATTGTTAGAATGAAAAATGAAACATAGCATTTCATTAGATTGTTCTTCTGAGAAAATGAGCTTTGAAGTTAGTTTTTTATCGGTTGTTTCTTAAGTGCAGGGTCTTCCTGTATCATATTACTTCAGTAATGATTTAAAATGTTTTTAAACAGGGGTTGACATTGTCTTAACGTGCGTACAAAAAATTATTTTTAAAACTACCTTTGGCTATCAGTTGCTTGATCTTTTGAATATCACCACTGCCAGCAGCAATGTGTAGACTTGTATCAACTGCAAAGAACGTTCATTATATCATTTAATAATTATCTGAATTGGATTGTATGAGTCGACTAAAATACTAACCACGTGTCCATCGTATTCCTTTCCCCTGAGCTAATGTGTCATGGCGCAGCCGACATACGTTTTTCTTACAATATTATGAAACGCTTCATATTGAGTGCTAAACAGTTTCTTGAAAGTTTCTAATTTCTCGAGTTTCTAATGCCTCTGACACTTTTTGGATTCAAATACTTTCTTTGGAAATATTTAGAAAGGTTTGCCCCAGTATTAGTTTTTCAAAAATTGGCTCCTAATTAACAAAATATGTAATTAATTGCTTTGCTGTTTGCTCACTCGATGATTTTGTTTGGAAAATAAATACAAACAATCAATATATAAATTTCCTCTGCTTAAGCTCTTTGATATATTGTTGTCCTTTCAGATTGCAAAGCGAAGAAATATCAGATGAAGGAGCAAAACATTTAAGGCCAAAATTCTTTATAATAACAAATATATAGCCTTTACAAACTAAAAGTTTCAAGCACAAACCCTTTTTATCAAAAGTCTTCCTTTAAAGCCCAGTAAAAAAATTGTCTGAGGCCTAAAATCTAATTTCGAAAATATGAGAAAACGTTCGAGCGAACAAAATTTCTTTGGCAGGTTTCAACTCTCGAAGGGCGTCGATTTTTGCCAGCCAAAAGACCTTTTTGGAAATAAAAGTCGTTCAGTGTTACAGGACTAGCCTCATTTTCAACATTGATGAAATTCCCTAAGTAATATAAACGTTTAAACTTAAAGTTAACCCCAGGTCGAGTGAGGTAAAAAACCTGGCTAAGAAACTTTCTCGGCAATAACTGACTAAACTAGCTCATGCCCCCGTCCTTCGGAGGTGGCGTTAAGCCATTGGTCCCGTGTCCAGATGCGGCATGAATATTCCATTCTTAAGCGTGATCTGATGGGTTTCAAGTTCCCATACGACGCGGTGTCGTCTTCCACGTGACTGACGGGTTTGAAGAAATGATACGACGCGGTACTGGATTAAGCATATATTATGTTTGCTACAGGTTTCTCTCCAAAAAAGGGAAACGGGGGGAAGGGGGGAAACCGTGAATAGAGACTTGTAGCAGGTTTGGTATTGTGCATTCTCCAGTATGACTGGGGGGTTTGAGAGACTGACACAACGTGGTACTGGAGAAGCATACACATCCATAAAAGACGAAATAACCCAAAAACAAGCTGAACAACCAGGAACAACCCAAGGATAACACATGAACAAGCTGAACAACCCAAGAACAAGCCGAGCAACCCAAGAAAATGCAAAGAATGAACAAAATCGCCATCTTGTATCTGCAGTTTTTTGCACATTTTTTATGCGCATTCACATATGCTATGCACTCCTTTGTAGACTTGCCCCAAGAAATCTATTCCTTCCTAGAAAATAAAAGAAGAGCCGAAAGAACTGAGAACTGAGCCATCGTTTTTTTCTTTTAGTTCTCAGTTTTGTGCGGTTCTTCTTTTCTTGGATAAAAAAAATAACTCCTTCGGTGCTCCACTGCACACAGTGTCATTCATTCAATTCAATCAAGGCGAAATTTAGAGAAGAAACGAAAACATTGTTCGCTTGGTAAAAGTAAAACTTAGAAATGCAAAGTAAGAAAAATAGCAAATACCGTAAATCCTCGAATGAGCACCTTTTGTAATTTTTATGTGAGGTTGGGGGAGGGGGGTTGAAAGCCTACCCAACCAAAATTACCGGTAGAATTATTTTTTCAAAAATTAATAAAAATAAAAACACTTTGTCTTAATTGAATGAATGCGTGTGTTGCAGCGCCGAAAGTGTGTTAAAGCGCAGAAAAAATGCGAAACAGACTGCATAAAAACATACTCGCATAAAAACGCATAAACATGCTCGCAATAGTTTGTTTATTCAGACCATTCAGATTTTCATTTTGTTTTCGTGCCCGTTCTTGGCATGTTCTTGGCTTTTGCAGCCTTTCTTGGGTTGTTCCGTCTTTTAGTAACGACGATATTCGAATGGATACGGGGTGGATGAACAATACAATACAATCATTAATTCTAATAGTTACCTGATTTGTTATTTTCTTGTTGTTTATTTGAGCGGTTGGTGATACTATTGTTTATCATATTTTTGGGGCCATCTGTTCCTTGATTATGTTTACCTATTTAGAATGAATTCGAAAAATCAAAGTATGAATTAATATCATTTAAAGAGAAAAACATAGATGTCAAATGGGCCTAAGTGGTTGGGCCCCTGCACAGAGCATGCACCAGACCACACAATACCATTGAACTATATAGTCCAATGCACAATACACATTACAATTACTCACAAGGCCTAAAAATACGCTTTTAAGATTTATAATCCAACAAAACGCAAACAACCGACGCGGCATAAATCCATGCAATAAACATAACATAAGTGTTGTGCATTACACAACTGACTCTCTTACCGGCTACATTAAACAAAGCTGCGACTTCTGAATCTGGAGAACGTTGCCGTGTTGATGAATTCGTGGCCATATTTCATGATGTTAACAACAAAGACATACTTGATAATGCCAAAACGGACCAACGCCAGGAGTAAAAATCAAGTAAAAATGTGGGTTCATTTTTTTCCATTTTTTTTTTTATCAATTACATTTGATGAACGTTAACTCTTTCCAATTTTTTAAAAATTCACGTTATTTTTAAGAAAAATTAAAAGTAAACATTTACGATAAAATTCGGCTAATTTCTTTTTTGTTGTGGGCCCGAAGTGGTGCTTTTTTGTCATACATGAAGCTCTTCACTGACATTGTTATCCAATCACAAGTCGGAGCAAGTTAGTTCTTTTGCAACAACATGTTGTATCTCATAGGCCTTGGATTGGGTGACGCCAAAGACATAACTGTCAAAGGATTAGAAATTGTCAAAAAAGCAGTTAAAGTTTATTTAGAAGCCTACACTTCGATTTTAACTGTTGGAAAACATGAACTTGTGAGTATGATATCTTAATGCCTTGCTGCTCTGGACCACTCCTATATTTTATTGTCATGATGATGTCCCAGAAACTCAGATTGATTCACAGGTAAAAACAACGTGAAATACCACATGTAATGACTCGTGAAATTCCCCGTATAATAGCCTGTTCCCGTGAA